>JAUUDZ010410973.1:0-15142 GCA_032361705.1 Panulirus versicolor | reverse complement strand
GGATGTGACCAACTGCCTCAGTGCTGCAGGAGCCTCATAAGGATAGAAGGGAGTCTTGGGACTGGAATTATGTAGTATGTATATATATATATATATATATATATATATATATATATATATATACACACTCTTGCAGTCAGTAGCTTATGGGGAAATGTGGACTCCTTTGGAGTGAGAGGTCTTTGACAAGACAGGTCATAAAAAGTTATTGTGATGTGTGTGCTTATATGTGTGGAGAGCGCAGGATAATTTAGTTAGTACTCATTGTCTTCTTTATGGTTGTGGTTTGTGGGCATGAAGAGTTCTGGGATATGTTAAAATATTGTTAGTTGTTGTAGTAATGGATGATGTCTGGAACATAAGCATGAGAGAATGACTTGAGTTTGTTTGAAGAATGTAGTTTTTGTTGGATGTATGTTTGGTAATTTGAGTTTGAAATTGAGTTGGGAGGTTAGTTGTTCAGTGCTTGTTGGGTTATTTCAGTGTGTGTGTGTGTGTGTGTGTGTGTGTGTGTTTTGTCAGAGTTTTATATGTTTGGGATGGTAGGATCTGTGAGTAGAGGTTACTTAAATGTGAGGCAGGTTTAAGCTTTTTGTTTATGCTTGGGGTTGGTCATTGATTATAGAGTGGTTTGGATGGGAGGGAGTCTAGTGCTCCTCCATAGAATTAGGTGCTGAGCAGGTTGAGTTGGGTGTGTATTGGGAGGATCTTTGTTTCACTGTGAAGGTGTTGAGAGTTGTGGTTGCTAGATAGCTAATGATTGTTCTGAATGCACTATTTTGTGTATTTTGCAGATTTGTTGAATTTGATTTTGAGAAAGCAGAAGCAGGAGAATTGTTTGTATAAGATGAGGGATACTTTTTGTCTAAATATGGTGCCAGTTAGTGTTACATTACATGTTTGTACATAGGTGTTATTAGACTCGTCCTGCATGAGGATACACCACACGTGGAAAATCTCCATGATGAGGTTGTGTCATTGTCAGTGGATAGAAAGGAGTACAGTCTCTTCAAGGAACTTCTAACACCAAAGAACTTTCTTTCCCTGCTACTGATTGTAGCTCAGACTGGGAGCTGCAGAAACCCTGTGAAAGGGTTTATTGGGTTATATGATTTAGATTGTATCTCTACAAGTATACATTGAGTATGTAGATAGACAGCCATGTATTTGTGCATACATAATAGATTTAAATTACTTTACATGTTCACTGAGGCTGGATATGATAACACTTTAATTGTAAATCCATAGCACAAGAGAAGAACTAGTGGCATTGATAGCTGAACTAGAATCTGAATCACCACCTGGAGCCAGCCGTGAAATGTCAGTAGATGGTAGTCGCAGTGGGACTGCTACTCCTATGGGGCTAAGTGAAGCTCCTACTCCTGTAGACAGTAAAGCCCCTACACCTGTTGCCAGTGGACGAACTTCCCCAGTTATAGATACTGGCCAAGACAGAGACAGTGAAGGGAAAGATAAATCAGAAGAAATTGTAAAGATAACAGCTAAGGTGGAGGTAGAAAAAATTAAGGAAAAATTAGAAGGGGAAAATGTGCAAAAAGTGGCTGAAGAGGATATAGTTAAGGCAAAGTTAGAAGTGGGTGAGAAAGTGAAAGAAAAACTGGAAGGAGATGTCAGAGAAAAGCAGGCTGACAAAGCAAAACAAAAAGCAGAAGAGTGTAGAATGTTGAAAGCAGTTGTAAGGGAAGAAAGAACAGAAAAGGAAAATGCAGAAACAAAATTGAAAGAAAGTGTAGTGAAGACAGTACAGGACATAAAAGAAAATAAGAATGAAAAGTTAGATATAATTAAAACAGAAGAAAAAATGGAAATGCAAGAAAAGGCAGTTGAACAGATTAGTGGTAAACTGGAAGAGAAAGGTATTGAAAATCTTTCTGGAAAAATAGAAGAGCTTGAGAAAAACAAAGAAAAAATAGATGAAAAGGAAAAAGTTTGTTTGAAGGAAAAAGAAAAGGAAAAAGTTTGTTTGAATGAAAAAGAAAAAGAAAAGGTTAGAGAAACTGAAGAAACAGTTAACAGTAGTGAAACTGCTGACGCAAAAGATATTAAAAGAAAAGTTAATGAAAAAGAAACAGTTGAAAAGATTGAAGAAAAACTAATTATAGGGAAGACTGAAGATAAAGAGAAAATAGTACAAAAAGTAGATGAAAAGAAGGAAGCTTTTGAAAAACCAGATAACAAAGAAAATGTTCATGGTAAATTAGAAGAGAAAGGAACATATGGTAAAGTGAAGGAAAATGAAAAGTCACTTTGTCAGATGGAGGCAAAAGAAGTTACTGTTACTCCAGTGAAAACAGAGGCAAACGAAGTTACTGTTACTCCAGTGAAAACAGAGGAAAAAGAAAAGACTCTTGTTAAAGTGGAGAAAGAAGATGCCTCTGGAAATGTGGAGGTAAAAGAAAACACTTCTGGAAAGATTACTGAAAAAGACAGGACTTCTGGTGAAGTCAGGGCAAAAGAAAATGGTGTTAAATTAGAGGAAAGAGAAAAGACAGGTATAAGAACTGAGGCCTCAGAAAATGTTTCTTGTAAATTGCAAGAAAAAGGGAAGACACTGCTTGAGATGGAGGGCAGTGGAAGTGCAAAAATTAAGGAAGAAGTTGGAAGTACAAAGGATAGACTGCCTGAGTTGGAGGAACAAAGGCCATTGGTAAAGAATACTGTAGACGATTGTAAAGTACCAATAAGTGATGTTGAGAAAAAAGAAGTCACAAACAAATCAGTAGAACATTTAAAGCAGTCACCTGCAATGGAGAAGGGTGTTCTAGGGTCTGGTCTGAAAATTGAAAGGAAACCGGAACCAGTGACAGCATATGTTAAACCAGATGATGCCACTAAAGATATTTGTAAAGACATTGCTGCGAAGAGAGAGATGGTGGTAAAAGAGAGAATTGGTTCTCAAGACATACATGAGGTTAAAGACAGAGGTAAGGTAGGTCTGTTAGAAAAAGTGGAAGGAAAGAAAAAAGAAAGTGTTTGGGATAAACTGAACAAGATGAAAGAAAAGGGGGAAATGAGTACATTAGAGAAAGAACCCACATTCAAAGACAAGCCAAAAAGAATAGGAGAATTAGAAAAAAAGGATAATGAAATAAATGAAAAAGAAAACTGCAGCAAAGAAAGCAGTTTCATTCCTCACTTGGTTACTGGTACAATATTAGGACCACAGACATCAAAGATAAGCACAGAACAAGGCAGAACAGTATCTAAGGATGAGAAGGAAAAAACTGTAAAGAAAGAACCTCATAAAGATAAGCATGATAAAGAAGAAAAGGTAGTGCAGGCTGCTCCAGTAGTAGCTCCAGGGGTAGCTGAGAAGTTGGCATTTAAGGTTAGTGATTCTCCACAGAAGGTATTAGAAACAAAAATGAAAGATAAACAAATAGTATCTTCTGTGGAGTCAGCCACAACCCCTCAGCGAGAGACACCAAGAGAGGGACCATCTTTGATGGGTGTTGGTTCCTTAGCTTCATCCTCTTCTGACAGATCATTTAATATTCCTGTCACTAAACCCTTTTCTCCTTCCACTCTCAAGGCACCTCTCCATAATCCTATACCATCCTTGAAAGATGCTGATATTGCAGAACCTCCTCAAAAGAAATTAAAAGTTACAGATATTAAATCATCAGAATCTCAAATAGAATCTCCTAAAGAGAATATATATCCATCAAATGTTATACATCAACAGCAGGAATCTGTGGGAGTTTTAAAAGCAACTGGTAAAATGCTGGGTGCCCAGATAGAAATAGAAAGAAAATTAGAGAAAATTGATAAGGCCCAGATTGTTCAAGATTCAGTCACTGATGCATCAAGTACAAGAACAGAAAAATTGAAGACAGAATGTACTGAACAGACAAAGTCAATGGAAGAAGTACGACCCATTGCTGAAAGTATGTCTAATAAGTCAGAGGAAAAGGTTGGCAATCAGTCAGTGCCTGATAGTGACCTATGTAGTCAAGAAAAAAAACACTGTGATAAGAGTGGGGGACCTGTAGGTACAGAGAAGGTAGTTATTACAAAAGGTGTTAGTTTGAGCAGTGGTGCTTCAAAATGTATAAAAATGGAAACAGAACATGGTGCTGAGGAACTAGGGAAGCAAGGTAGACTTACGGATAAACCACTCACAGATAAACCGCTAGTTGTGGAAAAGAACGTGGCATTTGTAAAGGATGAGAAAATGGAAGTGGAAATGAGAACAACCACAGAATCCAAACCCTCAAAAGTACCCCAAAAAGAGGAAGTAAAAGAATCATCAACAGAGTCCATGAAAATGGAAGTGGAAAGTAGCAGCAATCCTAGTGACAACACAGCTAAACTTTCAAAAGGTATTTTACAAACACCAGTAAAATACTCACCCAGTAAAGATATGAATACAGAGTTTCATAGAGATAAGGAAAAGAAAGACGTGAATGCAAAAAATGCTACTGGGTTGGTTAAAATTGAAACAACCCATAAAGATGCTGCAGGGGAAGTAAAAATTGAGGCAAATCATAAAGATGCTACAGGGTTGGTTAAAGTGGAAACGCATCATAAATCTGACAAAGTTATTCCTGAATCTACCGCTACAACACAGGAAGTAGGGGAGGCAATTGAAGAACCTTTGATGCTTGTAAAAGGTGATGGTGAAGGTGCACCATGTGAAGAAGGAAATCCCCTCCACAATAGATTTATTGATGAATTTAGGTTACCCATTGGAAAACCTTGGTGGGAATGTTTCAATGAAAGTGATTGCTCTCGAAAAATTCAAGTTGAAGAAGCAGTAGAGGAAGATGTCATGTATGTTTGGGGAGATGGTAATGGTGTGGATTGTGATGCGGGTAACAATGGTGATGAAACAGAAACAAACGCTGAAACAAAACAGGCAGAGGGAGGTGGAAGTGGTACTGCTGTCACAACAGATGGTCAAGGAAATTCAGCACCAGGTGATTGTAAACCACAGAAAGATGTTGAGGGCATAAGAACTGAAAGTGATTTGAAAGAAGTAGATGGAGTTGCTGGGAGTGATGAGGCCAAAGTGAATGGTTTGAGAACTATAGACTCAGTTGAAAAGACGGATAAATCTATATCTTGGCAGCTTAAATCTGAAAGTGTCACTGATGTTAAACATTTGAGTGTGAATGGAAAGAAAGCCGATGGACAGAATTGTGTGTGTAATGATAAGGATGATAGCAAATCCCCTACAGTAAGTGAAAAAGATGATAGAAAACAAGAAGGAAATAAAAAACAGTGTGATGCTTATGGAAAGGGAGACAGTGAAAGTGTAATCAATGACAGTACTGAAATCAAAGGGAAAGAGAAAAAATCAGAGATAGATGGAGGAAATGATCCATCGGGAGAAAAGGTCGAGTTGAAGAATGGGGAAAATGAAGAAAAGGTTGAAAAGAGATTAGATGACAAGAGTAAAGGAATGGAAGTAAGGAAAGGAAGAGATAGTTGTAGTGAATTGAATAACAGAAACAAACCTGAAAGAGATGGAAGAAGACAGAACAGTGATGAAAGTAATGAAGATGAAGAGGAAAGATATGAAGACAGTAGTAAGGAGGAAGATGATGAATCTCTGTCAACAAGAAGAGGGCGTCGCCGATCTTTAGTTCAAAGGAGAGGTGCGCGGGGTAGAGGCCGATTACAGAAGAGAACATCAGAACAACACCCCCAAGGAAGTGATGGAGAGGAAGATGATGGAAATCACGATGAGGATAATGAAGAAGAGGTTGGTAGGGATATGGAGGAAGACAGAAATGATACACCTCCTCCTAGCAAGAAACGAAGGCAGCGTGGGAAAGGGAGTGCTGCAAGACCTTTACCAGATGGTAAGATGTTTTTTGTTGGTTACCTTTTTAACCTATTTTTTGCTTAGATCTTTTTCAGTTGAATTAAGAACCTGATGTTGGTGTGATGAAACTTTTTTAACAAAAATGCAAGTTTATGTTGCATATGAAAGTATACTTTGACAGGAATTTGATTTTTCAGGAAACTACTTTATAGCTGAATTGATTAAAGGTAAGCAGCCCTGAAGCCAATTGATTTGCTCTATAAGTCCATTTAGCCATTTTATTGATTGTTAACCTTGGAATGGTTTATTTGTCATATGAGGTGCATGATTAAGATGAGGGAACAGCACCAGTCTTGTATAGATATAGGAATAGCATATTTTGCAGTAATGTTACTATAAGAAGGTACTTGGCTAATTTTGATCACAAAATGAAATGAAATGATGCATCATTGAACATCTTCATTCCTGTGACCTTCAGTTCTCTGGCATCTTGCTTAGAATTTTATTAGGATCTTGCTTTTATATTCTTTTTACTTTTGTAGCTCAGTTTTTGATAGGCTTTCTCTCCACTGGAATGCAAAAAATGAATTTGAGCTTTTGAATTGTGGAATAAGTAAGAATACAACAATGTTACAGTATAGAAGTGCATCAGAGAAAGTGATGGAAAGTGAAAAAATTAAGAGATTTGGTTATCATAATAAATGAATGACTTAAAATTCAGAGAACACATTGAGAAGATAGCAATATCAAGCTAAGTACTTAGCAGCATGGTATTGAGTATTTTCACAAAAGAGAGAAGAATATTGATAAGAGTATAAGGCATACATGATGTGTACATTGAATGCTGCTGTGCTGGGCAATCACAGACAAAACCTTTGAAAATAAATGAATTGTAATTTAGAGGCATTTCTGGAGCAGAATCAAGGCGTCCTAACACATGAACTACATTGAAAGGTTGAGAGAACTTGGACGAAAAAAAACTTAGAAAGAAAAGAAAGATATATGATAATCTTTATATGGCATCAGATTAGAGATGTAAAGGAAGACATATTGTACCTGAAAGCCTCTTGAAAAGGAATGTACAGAGCTATGAAGTCTGCAAGAACATTATATTTTGGAATATATGGAAAATATATCTGACAAAATTGTTGACAGTTTGGCAAGGAAACTTGAATGGGTGTTCAGCATATTGCCAGGAGAAATTAATATGCAAGGCACAACTACAGACACTTTTAAAAGAAAACTTGATGTTGTTGATATCAGTTACAGGTGAACCCAGAACCAATATATATTTAACAGTGGAGAGGAATAGGCATAGTCACATCAAGCATGACATGTGGTGAAAGAGTATTTAAAGGACACTTATTGTAACATCTGATCATAAACAACATAAATGAAGGCCAACATGGATTTGTGCTAGGAAAAAGTGTGGAAAACCAATTATTAGCTGGGTACTATGACAATTATTATTGATTTTATTTTACAGAGGCATTTTACAAAATGAGCCACAGACTTTACTGGAGAAAGAAGTAAAAAAATAGAAAAAAAAAAGGTTTCAATAGGACGATGGACTAAAGAGTTTTTAAGTGGGTAGATAGTAGTTGGTAGGCAGCCAGTGACCAGGGAGTTATATTACCAGTACTATTCACGTGGGTAGTGGGTGGGTTAGTGATGGCTGTGTAGTGAGTCAGCACTTCAGTAGTTGTCATGTTGCTCTCCTCTGACACAGGTAACTGTCTTTTCTTTTTGCCTCACCCACGGGTAGACAACTGGCATTCTGTCCACAAACATACAGTCTCTCCTTATCAACATAATACTTGACAACACTTAACTCACACAGCTCATTCTTTGTAACTAGATTTTCCTGAGGTGAGCACTATGTGCTAGCCCTGCCATTTGGCAAAAGTTTAGGATCAGTAGATAGTAGTAGTAGTAGTAAGTAGATACATTTAGGGAGGAGCATTAGGTAGAGGAAGTAGGTAGGAAAATTTGGTAGAATTAGTCAGTAGGAACTTTAGGTAGGAGCCTCTGCAAACTGCATTATAGTTGCTCTTTGTCAGTGGTTGATAACAATTTAAGGGCTAAGAAGTACCACATGAGTTCACTATTTATAGAGACTATTACCATGGTTACCCCCTGAAGGGAGTTCCAGGTGGGAACAGTTGTCAGATACATAGATAGATAGACAGACTAACTGAAATTTTGAAGAGGGGGCAAATGAAGCCATGTTTGATGAAGAGGTTGTTCTGTCGGAGGTACCACAAGGAATGGTGCTAGCTTCACTACCCTATAAATAATGATACCAGACATTAGCAGAAAAGTAAAAGAAAGAGTAGTAAGGAGCTTTGCTTGACTATCAAGTGTGCCATTGCAAAAAGCTGTAAAGTTGTATGTTTGATAGTGTATGTTTGTGGATTGAGTTCCAGCTACCCATATGTATGTGCAACAGAAAGGAAAAAATCATTTTGGGACACAGAAGGGAATATAACAGCCAATGCTGCACTGGCTTACTATGCTGTTGCAGAAAACCATTCCAATACTTTGCAGTAATAATTAACTGGTCAGTGGTTGCTTGCTATCTACTGCCAGTGTTCTTTATAAAATTGTTAATTCCTATATAGTGCATTGAAGAGTGGTTTTATGATATTCACATTTATAATAACTTTTGGATGCATCTGTGCATGTACCCTTGCATTCATTTAGGGTGATAAAGTTTTTGAAATTTCCTTCTTTGTCACAAAAAGAATAGATTATATTGGAACTTGAAAAGGAACTCTTTTGTTTAACCCTTGTACATATGGAAGTCATTACATGACAGATTTGTAATAGGTGCAGAAAAGGAACTCTTTTGTTTAACCCTTGTACATATGAAAGTCATTACATGACAGATTTATAATAGATGTGGGGAGTCTCATACGATAGCTAGTTTTTGTGGGCTTATTTTAAACATCCCCAATATTTTAACGTTTGTATGGCTGTTAAGTGTCTTGGTAACTGTAGGTGCTTATAACAGACTACCACTCTCTGAAAGTATTTCTAAATTTGAAAATGTGGATGTTAATCAATACAAATGTTTATAATGTGCATTTACCTATGAATATGTATATATATGTAAATAGTAATTATAGAGAATGGGAACTGTCATGTAATGAATGTTGGTGATGAGGCTCACAAAACATATACTCCCTTACTGCCTTCTCCAGGGGAATTGCACAGGCTTCAGAGCTATCTCGTTGCCATATTAGTTATGTTAGCTCATTTGTTTTTCTACATATCCTTCACATTAAGTCGTATTTCCTTCACATGTAGAGATGAAGGTCAATATTGAATTTGGAAAAGAAGCTCCATACCCAGTGTCAGTGCTCACTGGGGATCTATGTGTTAACTTGGGAATATATTGTGGCCTTATAAGTTTTGTTAGCTTACTTTCATATACATATCCTTTACTTTTTCTGTACTTCTTTGAAATTGTAACGGTAAACAGAAAACTTGAAGACCTTTGCTTTTTGTCCTAATCTTGAGCATTGAGGTTAAGCATTAAGAGGTGAGAATATTTAATGCTTTTGCTTGTGTGATTGTATACCTTGTAAGTCTTAGGTCATTAGGAGTCGTAGCTGCAGCATTATTTGTACATTGTATATTATTAGTATTATTATTATTATTATTATTATTATTATTATTACTACACTTAACCACTGTTTCCCACGTCAGTAAGGTGGCGTCAGGAAACAGACGAAGAATGGCCCAACAACTCATTTACACATAAATACTTAAACGCCCATACACGCACATATACATATCAATGTATACATACATATATATACACAGACACATACATATATACACATGTATATATTCATACTTGCTGCCTTCACCCATTCCCATTTATTTATGTATTTATTTGTATATGCTAAAATTTATTATAGTTGTTTGTGAAATGCAAATCTTAACTCAGTACCTGTCAACAGAAATGGTGTGCAGCATTTGTGATAGTTTATCTTGCAAATTAAGAGTTAAAGTGATTTGCTAGTTGGACTTTGCTCATATATTTTATTTAATGCCTAGGTGTTTTATTTAAATCACTAAATTGATTTCATGTTAATACATTTATGTACATTCAGCACCAAGGCAGAGGTCTGCTCGCATTGCTAAAATTCGCGAGAAGGAAGAACAAGAACGCAGACACCTTGAAGCATTGAGATTGAAACAGTTGGCAGAGGAGAATCGACTTCGAGAACTTAAGAAGAAAGCCAGAGAGGAAAGAAGGGTGAGAGAAACTTAGTTTTAGAGTTTATGTTGGTTGCAATTGATTTACTAAGGATTACTAAAATATAATGGAGGTGCAGAAGATGAAGACACATTTTTCAACCTGGCAAATCTAACATTTCTCATAGAATGAATTGCAAGCCTTTCTGTAGAGACCACATATGAATGAGGTTCATAGCATTGAATCTTGAGTGACTCGGCTTGTCTCCCTTGTTTTTTCTTGAATTTTTTCGTGACGTATTTTACGCAGTTCCAAGTTTATTGTAAATTAAACTTACATATGTGATAATTCTATCACAAACATGGCATATGAAGTAATCATGGGAAGTCTTGGAAAAATCTCTGGGGCCTGGTTTGGGATAGGTGGCTATAATTTTGGTGCATTACCCATGGCAGCTAGAAAGAGGATGTGAGTGAATGGGGCCATGTCTTTATGTTTTCCTGGCATTCTCTTGCTAATACAGGAAATAGTGAACAGATATGAAAAATAAGTAAATTAATTTTTGGTGTTTCTTGGTTCACTTCAGCACTTTTCTTCGGATTTGATCACTCTCAAGTAGCTCTTTTCCAGCTTTATTCTTATTGTTATGTAGTGAGTTTACTGTGGGACTGCTTGATTTTACTGCAGTAGAGGTTGTCATAGTAGATGTCAGGTATTCTTTACAAAGTAATGCAGTGTTAGTGATTTTGTCTGTGTATCTATTTATATCTCTTATGCCCATTCCCTGCAGGAACTCCCTCAAAGGGGGTGACCATTGCAAAAGTTTCTGTGATTGGTGAGCTCCATTGCTGCTTCGTAGCCTTTAGTGCCTAACCCTTAACAGGCCACTGGCAGAGGGCAACTGTAGTGCAGTGTTTCCAGAGACTCCTACATAGTGTTCCTAGTGACTTCTACTACCTAATGTGTCTTCCTGATATTCCAACACACTACTTCAACCTATTGAGTTCCTACTAATACATGTGCCTAATGTTTCTACCTGATGCTCTTGTATAATGTCCTACCTACTACTTCTGTATGTTGCTCCTACCATTTGCTAAAATGCAGAGCTTGTGCATAGTTCTCTGCAGAAAAATCTAGAATTATGAATTATGAGTTATATGTTTCTCCCCTATCCCTTGGGATAGGGGAGAAAGAATACTTCCCACATATTCCCTGCATGTCGTAGAAGGCAACTAAAAGGAAAGAATGCCAGTTATCCATGTATGGGTGAGGCAGAAACAAAAGAGAGCTAACTGAGTGCTACTTGATAACCACTGAAGTGCTGGCTTACTACAAAGCAGTAACTAACCCTCCTGCTACCCAGGCAGGCAGTACTGGTTATATATATTTCCTTGGTTGGTGGCTTTCTATGAACTACTACCTACCTGTAATTTTATGGTAACACTAAGAAGCTTGGAAGATTATTAAATACAGTACCAGGAGTACTACTTATATAGATATTTCCTTTAAGACCCACTTATCTGCTTCAGACACTGCTGATGCATAAAACAACAAATAGGTATGAAAGAAAGAACAGGGAAAATGAGACATGCATGATGTGACTGCAGAAGCATGTAAAAGAAAATTTGGCTTGTGGCTGGTCAGTCCCAGATGAACTTAGAATTGATAATTATTCAAATGCATTGGTTTGAGAGAGAAGTGGTACTGTATAATTCAATAAGGAAAACATGCAGTGAGTGCTAAGTGCTAGCCCTGCCATTCTAGGAAAACCTTGATTTAGGTACTCCTAGATAGTCTCTCTCTCTCTCTCTCTCTCTCTCTCTCTCTCTCTCTGTAATGTTCAGTGTTCGGTAAATTAATTTATTGACACTTGTAAGTGCAATTTTTGGGATGCAGTCTGCCAGCATTTCTGGTGGCCTCTCTATTCTATCCCTTTTTTTTTTTTTGTAATGAAGTGATAATTATTTTTTCTAATAAAAATTTTATATCTTATTTGTATTATAAATATAAGTCAAAAGTAAATCACTCTTATTCACTTAAAAATACAAGACATTCCCATTTCATTTTTGTCAAGTATTATTTTTCACAGTACAGTAAACCAACCTCAGGCTGCAGCTTAAACTCTCATAGGCCACTAGTTTGACTTCAGTGAATTGACATATTTGCATACTATGAGATATGGGTGAGGAAGTTTCAGTGAATTTCAGGAAGAACAAGAAAATGTTTTGGAAGGAGGTGAATAGTATGAGGAGAACAAGAAAGTAAATGGGAGCAACGGTTAATGGAGCAGATAGGGGAAGTGATAAAGCAGTAAAGATGGTGATAGATATTATTTTGAAGGACTGGTGAACATGTTAGATAATGGGGTAGCAGTAATGGCATGTGTAAGATGAGGTGGTACATGGAGTGAGGTAGTCCAGGTTAGTAGTTTGGTGGAAAGAGAGGAATAAGTAAAAGCACTGAATGAGGTGGAGTGCCAGAGTTGCAGGAGAGGATGGGACTTCAGTTGAGTTTCTTAAGAGAGGGGGAGTGACACTATTGTTGGTTGGTTTTCCAGGCTATTCAATAATTGTATGGTTTAAGATAAGGAGCCATAGGACTGGCAGAGTGCATGTCTAATGCCCTTACGTAAAAGCAATGGGGACAAAAGTAGATGCTAAAGTACAGGGTTAGAAATTAGGTTTAGTATATCTGGTAAGAAGTATGGGAGAGTGATGATAGATAGGGTGGCAGCATTCACAAAATATCTAAATAGGGAGGAGCAGTGTGGATTCATGAGGGATAGAGGGTGTCTAGACCTGGTATTTGTCCTGCAGAATTTACATGAAAGATACTTTGATAATGTATGCACTGTATGTGGCATTTATGGGTCTGGAAAAAGTTTATGATAAGGTTATGTGTGGTAAGTGGAAAGTCATTAAGTGAAGTGAGTTTTTACTGAGACAGTAAGGTAAGGCATGTGAACGAGTGAGGAGGAAATGAGTGGTTCTCTTTGAAGGTGGATATGCATCAAGGGTGTGTAATGTTACCTTGGTTGTTTATTGTCTTCATGGACAGGGTGGTGAGGGATGGAATTACAAGGGTTTTAGAGTGAGAACCAGGTCTATGGCTTACTGGTTGGAGGGGTATGGGAGGTGAATAATTTGCTGTTTGTAGATGGCATGGCTCTTGTGGCTTACATTAGAGAGAAACTTAGAAACTGGTGACAGACTTAGGGATAGTACAATGAAAGGAGAAATGTGAGAATGAATTAAGCAAAATTATGTTTATGAGATGCTGCAGGGGCATGACAGTATGCTTTGTCTGAATGGGGAGAATCTAGAGGAAATAGAATGCTTTAGATACCTAGAAGTGGATAGAACCATGGAGGCTGAAATGAGTTGTATAGTAGGAGAGGGTACAAAGGTCTTGGATGTATTGTGGAGAGTGTCAAAAAAGAGTTAAGTATCATTTAGGGTAAAGATGATTACGTTTGAATATATAGGCTTGACAGTATTGTAGGCATGTAAGGCTTGGACCCTGATTGCAGAGGAATCCAAGATGGGACATACTGGAATGAAATACCTGAGGATGATATTTGGTGAGGCTGGTTGATTATAGTAGGAATGACAGTGGAAGAGAGATGTGATAGTATGTGGAGTATAACTGTGAGAGCTGACAGTGTTTGCTGAAATGGCATGGACACATGGAAGGGATAAGCAAAGAGGGACCGACAGATAGGATATACATGTCAGAAGTGGAGGGAGCAAGTGGGAGACCAAAATGGAGCTAGAAGGATGGTGTGAAAAAGTCTCTTGAGCTGCTAGGGCTTGTGGAAGGTGACATGTGCTTAGGTGCTTATGATAGAAAGAATTGGAACTTTGTGAAATACTGTGAACAACATCTTGGGCACATAAAGGAGTCAGGTGAAACTAAGAAATGTTCTGTGGGCTTGATTTTGAGTGGGCTTCGGTTTTGGTGTAGTATGCATGACAACTAGAGCATGAATGTAAGTAAATGAGGCCACTTCGTCTGTTCCTGGTGCTATGTTGCCAAATGGGAAATGGCAAAAAGGGTTTGAAAAATTATTCTAAGTATTTTGTAAACCTTAACAGATATGTGCTTTTATTTTTCTTACATAAATTCATTTTCTTTTATTGCAGTCACAAAGAGAAATGAAGAAAGGAAGAAGAGAGAAAAAAGAAAAGAAGGTAATGTTCTATCTTTAAAATTTTTGAACTTTGATTAGTTATAGATATGCATATCTATATTTTGTTAGGTAATTACTTCCCTTTCTTGATGTTTTGAGAGATCACATTTGCTCTTCACCATTCTTAGTTGCTCATAGAATTTATTATCCATTAACAGCATTTTTGTCATATTTGATTGTTCATTATTTTTCTGTTATTTCACTAGACAGAAGTATTTATGGTTTATATGATGTGGATTCTTGTTCTTCATTTTTATTTATGAAACCATGAAGCATACATTGATGCAAAGATTGTCATAGTTAATGAAACATTCATTCTTCGTGTATTCTCAGAATTTGCATTTCTCGTTCATATAGAGAGGCTTGATTGATATGATTTTTGAATATATTTATGTATCCCTAGGGATAGGGGAGAAAAAATACTTGCCATGCATTCCCTGTGTGTTGTAGAAGGCAACTAAAGGGGACAGGAGTAGAGGGCTAGAAACCATTCCCTCCTTGTATTTTAGATTCTAAAAGAGGAAACAGAAGGAGTCATGCAGGTAGTGCTCATCCTCCTGAAAGCTCAGATTGGGGTGTCTAAATGTGTGTGGATGTAACCAAGATGAGAAAAACGGTGAGATAGGTAGTATGTTTGAGGAAAGGAACCTGGATGTTTTGGCTCTGAGAGAATGAGCTCAAAGGTAATGGAGAAGAGTGGTTTGGGAATGTCTTGTGAGTAAAGTCAGGGGTTGGTGAGAGGACAAGAGCAAAGGAAGGAGTAGCACTACTGAAGGAAGAGTTGTAGGAGTATGTGATAGAGTGTAAGAAAGTAAGTTCTAGATTGATATGGGTAAAACTAAAAGTGGATGGAGAGAGATGGGTGATTGTTGGTGCCGATGTACCTGGTCATGAGAAGAAAGATCATGAGAGGCAAGTGTTTTGGGAGCAGCTGAGTGAGTGTGTTAGCAGCTTT
>JAUUDZ010410962.1:0-15143 GCA_032361705.1 Panulirus versicolor | reverse complement strand
AACCAGAGTAGCAACAGTACAACTAGAGCAGCATCATTATAACTCGAGCAGCATCATTATAACCAATGCAGCATCAGTGTAACCACAGCAGGATCAGTAAGAAGCAGAGCAGCATCAGTATAATCAAGAGTAGGATAAGTATGTCCAGAGCATCAGCAGTATAAACATAACAGCATCAAAATAACCATAGCAGCATCAGTATATCCAAGAGCAGCACCAGTATAACCAGATTAGCATCAATATAACAAGAGAAGCATCAGTATAACCAAGAGGAGCAACAGAATAAGGAAGAGCAGCATCAACATAACAGATGCAGCATCAGAATAACTAGAACAGCATCAATGTGACCAGAGCAGCATCAGTATAAGCAAATCAGCATCATTATAACCAAGAGCAGCATCAGAATAACCAAGTGGAGGAACAGTATAGCCAAAAAAACATTAGAACAACCAGATCAGCATCAATACAACAAGATCAGAATTAGTGTAACCAAGAGCAGCACCAGTATAATCAAGAAGAGGAACAGTATAACCAAGAGCAGCATCAGAATAACCAGATCAGCATCAATTTTACCAAAGCAGCACTAGAATGACCAGAGTATTATCATATACCCAAATCAGCATCATTATAACCACGGCAGCATCAGTATAACCAAGAGCAGCATCAGTATAACCACAGCAGCATCATTAAGAAGCAGAGCAGCATCAGTATAATCAAGAGTAGGATCACTATGTACAGAGCATTATCAGTATAAACATAACAGCATCAAAACAACAATAGCAGCATCATTATAACCAAGAAAAGCGACAGATTAAGAAAGAACAGCATCAACATAACAGAAGCAGCGTCAGAATGACGAGAATAGCATCAATATGACCAGAGCAGCATCGATATAACCAGAGAAGCATCAGTATAACCAAGACCAGGGTCAGAATAACCAAGCGGAGGAACAGTATAGCCAAGAAAAACATGAAAATAACCAGATCAGCATCAATATAGCAATAGCATAATTAGCATAACCAAGAGCAGCACCAGTATAATCAAGACGAGGAACAGTATAACGAAGAGCAGCATCAGAATAAGCAGATGAGCATCAATATAACCAGAGCAGCATCAGTATGACCAGAGCAGCATCATATAAACAGATCAGCATTAGTTTAATCAAGAGCAAAATCAGTATAACCAAGAGAAGAATCAGTAATTTTAACACCAGCATCAATATAACCAAGAGCAGCATCAGTATAACCAAAGCAGCATCAGTATAACCAGAGCAGAATCATTATAACCAGAGCAGCATCAGTATGACCAGAGCAGCATCAGTATAAACAAAAGCATCAATATAACAAAAGCAGAATTAGTATAACCAAGAGCAGCACCATTATGATCAAGACGAGGAACAGTATAACCAAGCGCAGCATGAGAATAACCAGATCAGCATGAATATGACAAGATCAGCATCATATAACACGAGCAGCATTAGTTTAATCAAAAGCAGAATCATTAAAACCAAGAGCAGCATCAGTATAATAAGTGCAGCATCATTATAACCAAGACCAGTATCAGTGTAACCAAAGCAGCATCAACATAACCAGAGCAGCATCATTATAACCAGAGCAGCATTAGTATGACCAGAGCAGCATCAGTATAACCAAGAACAGCACCAGTATAACCATATTAGCATTAATATAACAAGAGCAGAATTAGTATAACCAAGAGCAACACCAGTATAATCAATACGAGGAACAGTATAACTATGAGCAGCATCAGAATAACTAGATCAGCATCAAAGTAACCAGAGCAGCATCGGTGTGACCTTAGCAGCACCATAAAACCAGAGTAGCATTAATCTAATCAAGAGCTGAATCAGTATAACCAAGAGCAGCAGTATCATGAGAGCAGAATTAGTATAACCAAGAACAGAATCACTATAACCAAAGCATCATCAGTATAACCAGAGCAGCATCATTATAACAGAGCAGCATCAGTATGACCAGAGCAGCATCTGTATAACCACGAGCAGCATCAACATGACCAGAGAAACGTCAGTATAACCAAGACCAGAATCGGAATAACGAAGCGGAGGAGCAGTATAACCATGAAAAGCATAAGAATAACCAGATCAGCATTAATATAACAAGAGCAGAATTAGTATAACCAAGAGGAGCATCGGAATAACCATATCAGCATCAATGTAACCACAGCAGCATCAATATGACCAGAGCAGCATCAGTATAACCAGAGAAGCATCAGTATTACCTTGAGCAGCATCAGAATAACGAAGCGAAGGAAAGGTATAACCAAGAAGAGCATGAAAATAACCAGATAAGAGCAGAATTAGTATAGCCAAGAGCAGAACCAGTATAATCAAGACGAGGAACAGTATAAAGAAGAGCAGCATCAGAAGAACCAGATCAGCGTCAATGTAACCAGAGCAGCATCAGTATGACCAGAGCAGCATCACATAACCAGAGTAGCATTAGTATAATCAAGAACAGAATCAGTATAACAAAAAGCAGCATCAGTATGATTAGAGCAGCATCATTATAACCAAGAGCAGCATCAGTATATTCAAAGCAGCATCAGTAAAACCAGAGCAGAATCATTATAACCAGAGCAGCATCAGTATGACCAGAGCAGCATCATATAACCAGAGCAGCATGAATTTATCGAGAGCAGAATCAGTATAACCAAGAGCAGCATCAGTATCATAAGAGCGGAATTAGTATAACCAAAAGCATATTCAGTATACCCAAAGCAGCATCAGTATAACCAGAGAAGCATCTTTATAACAGAGCAGCATCAGTATGACCAGAGCAGCATTAGTATAACCAAGAGCAGCATCAACATGACCAGAGAAACGTCAGTATAACCAATAGCAGCATCAGAATAACAAGGCGGAGGAACAGTATAACCATGAAATACATGAGAACAACCACATCAGCATTAATACAACAAGAGCAGAATTAGTATAACCAAGATCAGCACCAGAATAATCAAAACGAGGAACAGTATAACCAAGAGCAGCATCAGTGTAACCAGAGTAGCATCAGTATGACCAGAGCAGCGTCATATAACTAGAGCACCATCATTGAAACCACAGCTGCGTCAGTATAACCAAGAGCAGCATCAGTATAACCACAGCAGCATCATCACTATAAAAATAACAGCATCAAAATAACCATAGGAGCATCAGTATAACAAAGAGCAACAACAGAATATGAAAGAGCAGCATCAACATAACAGAAGCAGCATCAAATGACCAGAGAATCATCAATATGACAAGAGCAGCATGGGAATAACCAGAGAGGCATCAGTATAACAAGAACAGCATCAGAATAACCAAGCGGAGGAATAGTATAACCAAGAAAAACATGAGAATAACCAGATCAGCATCAATATAACAAGAGCAGAATTAGTATAATCAAAAGCAGCACCAGTATAATCAAGACGAGGAACAGTATAACCAAGAGCAGCATCAGAATAACAAGATCAGCATCAGTGTAACCAGAGCAGCATCTGTATGACCAGATCAGCATCATATAACCAGAGCAGCATTAGTTTAATCAAGAGCAGAATCAGTATAACCAAGAGAAGAATCAGTAATTTTAACAGCAGCATCATTATAACCAAGAGCAGCATCAGTATAACCAAAGCAGGATCAGTATAACCAAGAGCAGCACCAGCATAACCAGATCAGCATCAATATAACAAGAGGAGCATCAGTATAATAATGAGCAGCAACATAATTAGAAAGAGAAGCATCACCATAATAGAAGTATCAGAATAACCAATATGACCTAAACAGCATCAGTATAACCAAAGAAGCATCAGTATAACAAAGAGCACCATCAGAATAACCTAGCGGAGGAGAAGTATAACCAAGAAAAACATTAGAACAACCAGATCAGCATCAATATAACAAGAGCAAAATTAGTATAACCAAGAACAGCAAAAGTATAATCAAGACGAGGAACAGTATAAGCAAGATCAGCATCAGAATAACCAGATCAGCATCAATGTAACCGAAGCAGCATCAGTATGACCAGAGCAGCATCATATAACCAGAGCAGCATTAGTTTAATCAAGAGCAGAATCAGTATAACCAAGAGCACCATCAGTATAATAAGAGCAGCATCATTACAACCGAGAGCAGCATCAGTTTAACCAAAGCAGGATCAGTATAACCACGAGCAGCACCAGCATAACCAATCAGCATCAATATAACAGCATCAGTATAACCAAGAACAGTAACAGAATAAGAAAGAGCAGCATCTACATAACAGAAGCAGCATCAGAATAACCACAGCAGCCTCAATATGACCAAAGCAGCATCAGTATAACCAGAGAAGCACAAGTATATCCAAGAGAAGGATCAGAATAACCAAGCGGAGGAGCAGTATAACAGAGAAAAACAAGAGAACAACCAGATCAACATCAATATAACAGCAGAAGAATTAGTATAACCATGAGCAGCACCAGTATAATCAAGACGAGGAACAGTATAACCAAGAGCAGCATCAGAATAACCAGATCAGCATCAATGTAACCGGAGCAGCATCATTATGACCAGAGCAGCATCATATAACCAGAGCAGCATTAGTTTAATCAAGAGCAGCCTCAGTATAATAAGAGCAGCATCATTATAACGAAGAGTAACATCAGATAACCAAAGCAGCATCAGTACAACCAGAGCAGCATCATTATAACCACAGCAGCATAGCAGCATCAGTATAACCAAGAGGAGCACCAGCATAACCAGATCAGCATCATTATAACAAGAGAAGCATCAGCATAACCAAAAGCAGCAACAGTATAATAAAGATGAGGAAAAGTAAAACCAAGAGCAGCATCAGAATAACCAGGTCAGCATTAATGCAACCGAAGCAGCATCAGTATGACAATAGCAGCATCATATAACAAGAGCAGCATTAGCTTAATCAAGAGCAGAATCAGTAAAACCAAGAAAAGCATCAGTATAATAAGAGCAGCATCATCATAACCAAGATACGCATCATTATAACCAAAGCAGCATCAGTATAACCAGAGAAGAATCATTATAACCAGAGCAGCATCAGTATGTCCAGAGAAGCATCAGTATAACCAGGAGCAGCACCAGTATAACCAGAAGAGCATCAATATAACTAAAGCAGAATTAGTATAACCAAGAACATCACCAGTATAATCAACACGAGGAATTGTATAACCAAGAGCAGCATCAGAATAACCAGATCAGCATGAATGTAATAAGAGCAGCATTATATAACAAGTGCAGCATTAGTTTATTCAAGGGCAAAATCAGTATAACCAAGAGCAGCATCAGTATGATAAGAGCAGCATCATTATAACCAAAAGCAGCATCAGTGTAACCAAAGCAGCATCACTATAACCAAAGCATCATCATTATAACCAGACCAGCATCAGTATGATCAGAGTAGCATCATATAACCAGAGCAGCATTAGTTTAATCAAGAGAAGAATCAATATAACCAAGAGATGCATCAGTATAATGAGAGCAGCATCATTATAACCAAGAGCAGCATCAGTATAACAAAAGCAGCATCAGTATAACCAGAGGAGAATAATTGTAGCCTGAGCAGCATCAGTATGACCAGAGCAGCACCAGTATAACCAGAAGAGCATCAATAAAACAAAAGCAGAATTTTTATAAACAAGAGCAGCACCAGTATAATCAAGACGAGGAACAGTATAACCAAGAGCAGTGTCAGAATAACAAGATCACCATGAATGTAATAAGAGCAGAATAATATAAAAGCAGACGCATTAGTTTAAACAAGAGCAGAATCAGTATAACCAAGAGCAGCCATAGTATAACCAGATCAGCATCAATATAACAAGAGCAGAATTAGTATAACTAAGAGCAGAACCAGTACAATCAAGAAGAGGAACAGTATAACCAAGAGGAGCATCAGAATAAACAGATCAGCATCAATGTAACCAAAGTAGCATAAGTATGACCAGAGAAGCATCATGTAACCAGACCAACATTAGTTTAATCAAGAGAAAAATCAGTATAACCAACAGCAGCATCAATATAATTAGAGCAGCATCATAATAACCAAAAGCAGCATCATTATAACCAAAGCAGCATCAGTATAACCAAGACCAGCACCAGTATAACCAGATCAGCATCAATATAACAAGAGAAGCATCAGTATAACCAAGAGCAGCAACAGAATAAGAAAGAGCAGCATCAACATAACGGAAGCAGCATCAGAATAACCAGAGCAGCATCAATATAACCAGAGGAGCATCAGTATAACCAGAGAAGCATCAGTATAGCCAAGAGCAGCATCAGAATAACAAAGCGGAGGAACAGTATAACCAAGAAAAACATGAGAACACCCACATCAGCATAAATATAACAAGAGCAGAATTAGTATAACCAAGAGCAGCAGAAGTATAATCAAGACAAGAAACAGTATAACCAAGAGCAGCATCAGAATAACAAGATCAGCATCAATGTAACCAGAGAAGCATCACTATGACCAGAGCAGCATCATATAACGAGAGCAGCATCAGTAAGAAGGAAAGCAGCATGAGTATAACCAAGAGTAGGATCAGTATGTCCAGAGAATCATCAGTATAAACATAACAGCATCAAAATAACCATAGCAGCATCAGTATAAACAAGAGCAGCAACAGAATAAGAAAGAGCAGCATCAACATAACAGAAGCAGCATCAGAATTACCAGAGAAGCATCAATATGACCAGAGCAGCATCGGTATAACCAGAGAAGCATCAGTATAATCAACAGCAGCATCAGAATAACCAAGCAAAGGAAAAGTATAACCAAAAGAATATGAGAATAACCAGATCAGAATCAATATAACAAGAGCAGAATTAGTATAACCAAGAGCAGCACCAGTATAATCTAAAGGAGAAGCAGTATAACCAAGAGCAGCATCAGAATAACCGCATCAGAATCAATGTAACCAGAGGAGCATCAGGATGACCAGTGCAGCATCATATAACCAGACCAGCATTAGTTAAATGAAGAGCAGAATCAGTATAACCAAGAGCAGCATCAGTATAGTAAGAGCAGCATCATTATAACCAAGAGCAGCATCAGTATAACCAAAGCGAGATCAGTATAACCAAGAGAAGAACCAGTATAACCAGATCAGCATCAATATAACAAGAGAACCATCAGTATAACCAAGAGCAGCAATAGAATAAGAAAGAGTAGCATCAACATAACAGAAC
The DNA here is from genome assembly GCA_032361705.1 of Panulirus versicolor. Taxonomy (NCBI): domain Eukaryota; kingdom Metazoa; phylum Arthropoda; class Malacostraca; order Decapoda; family Palinuridae; genus Panulirus; species Panulirus versicolor. The sequence goes on along the minus strand of JAUUDZ010410962.1, from coordinate 7,918 downwards.
CAGCATCAGAATCATCACAGCAGCATCAATATGACGAAAGCAGCATCAATATAACCAGAGAAGCAGTATAAGCAGGATAAGAATAACCAAGTGGACGAACAGTATAACCAAGAAAAACATGAGAAAACCCAGATCAGCATCAATGTAAAAAGAGAGGAATTAGTATAACCAAGAGCAGCAACAGTATACTCAAGACGAGGAACAGTATAACCAAGAGCAGCATCAGAATAACCAGATCAGAATCAACGTAACCGGAGCAGCATCAGTATGACCAGAGCAGCATTATATAACCAGAGCAGCATTTGTTTAATCAGGAGTAGAATCAGTATAACCTAGAGCAGCATCATTATAATAAGAGCAGTATCATTATAACCAAGGGCAGCATCAGTATAACCAAAGTAGCATCAGTATAACCAGATCAGCATCATTGTAACCAAAGCAGCATCAGTATGACCAAAGCAGTATCAGTATAACCAAGAGGAGCACCAGTATAACCAGATCAGCATTAGTATAACAAGAAAAGCATCAGCATAACCAAGAGCAGCACCATTATAATCAAGATGAGGAAAAGTATAACAAAGAGCAGCATCAGGATAACCAGGTCAGCATTAATGTAACCAGAGCAGCATCATATACCAAGAGCAGTATTAGTTTAATCTAGAGCAGAATCAGTATAACCAAGAGAACCATCAGTATAATAAGAGCAGCATCATTATAACCAAAAGCAGCATCAGTATAACCAAAGCAGCATCAGTATAATCAGAGCAAAATCATTATAACCAGAGCAGCATCAGTATGACCAGAGCAGCATCAGTATAACCAGGAGCAATACCAGTATAACCAGAAAAGCATCAGTATAAGAAAAGGAGAATTAATATAACCAAGAACATCACCAGTATAATCAAGACGAGGAATAGTATAACCAAGAGCAGCATCAAAATAACCAGATAAGCATGAATGTAATAAGACCAGCTTTATATAACAAGAGCAGCATTAGCTTAATCAAGAGAAGAATCAGCATAATCAAGAGCAGCATCAATATGATGAGAGCAGCATCATTATAACCAAGAGCAGCATCAGTATTACCAGGTCAGCATTAATGTAACCAGAGCAGCATCAGTATGACCAGAGCAGCATCATATAAATAGAGCAGCATTAGTTTAATCAAGAGCAAAATCAGTATAAACAAGAGAAGCCTCAGTATGATAAGAGCAGCATCATTATAACCAAGATCAACATCAGTATTACCAAAGCAGCATCAGTATAACCAGAGCTGAAACACTGTAACCAGAGCAGCATCAGTATGACTAGAGCAGCATTAGCATAACCAAGAGCAGCACCAGTATAACCAGAAGAGCATCAATATACCAAAAGCAAAATTAGTATAACCAAGAGCAGCACCAGTATAATCAAGACGAGGAACAGTATAACCAAGAGCAATGCCAAAATAACCAGATCAGCATGAATGTAACAAGAACAGCATTATATAACAAGAGACGCATTAGTTTAAACAAAAGCAGAATTAGTATAACCAACAGAAGCACCAGTATAATCAAGACGAAGAACAGTATAACCTAGAGCAGCATCAGAATAACCAATCTGACAGCATCAATGTAACCAGAGCAGTATCAGTATGACCTGAGCAGCATCATATAACCGGAGCACCATTAGTTTAAACAAGAGCAGAATCAGTATATACCAGAGCAGTATAAGTATCATAAGCGCAGCATCATTATAACCAAGAGTATCATCAGTATAGCCAAAGCAGCATCAGTATAACCAGAGCAGCATCATTATAACAGAGAAGCATCATTATGACCAGAGCAGCATCAGTATAACCAAGAGCAGCATTAACATGACCAAAGAAACATCAGTATAACGAAGAGCAGCATCAGAATAATGAAATGGAGGAACAGTATAACCAAGAAAAACATGAGAATAACCAGATAAGCATCAATTTAACAAGAGCAGAATCATTATAACCAGAGCAGCATCAGTATGACCAGAGCAGTATCAGTATGACCAAGAGCAGCACCAGTATAACCAAATCAGCATGAATATAACAAGAGCAGAATTACTATAACCTAGAGCAGCACCAGAATAATCAAGACGAGGAATATTATAAGCAAGAGCAGCATCAGAATAACCAAATCAACATCAGTGTAACCACAGCAGCATCAGTATGACTAGAGCAGCATCATATAAGCAGAGCATCATTAAACTAATGCCCAAGAACAGAATCAAAATAACCAAGAGCAGCATTAGTAGAATAAGAGCAGCTTCATTACAACCAAGAGCAGCATCAGTATAACCAGATCGGCATCAGTATAACCAGAGTAGCATCATTATAACCATAGCAGCATCAGTATGGCCAGAGCAGCAACAGTATAACCAAGAGCAGCATCAATATGACCAGATTAGCATCAGTATAACCAGACAAGCATCAGTATAACCAAGGGTAAAATCATTATAACCAGAACAGCAGCAGTATATCTAGAGAAACATAAATATAACCAAGAGCAGCATTTATAAACCAGAGCAGCATCAATATGAACATAAAAGCAACAAATAACCACAGCAGCAACAGCATAACCAAGAACATCATCAGTATAAAAAAGAGCAGCATCAAATAACCAGAGTAGCAACAGTACAACTAGAGCAGCATCATTATAACTCGAGCAGCATCATTATAACCAATGCAGCATCAGCATACAAAAGAGCAGCATCAGTATAACCACAGCCGCATCAGCAAGAATCAGAGCAGCATCAGTATAACCAAGAGTAGGATCAGTATGTCCAGAGCATCATCAGTAAAAATATAACAGCATCAAAATAACCATAGCATCATCAGAATAACAAAGAGCAGCAACAGAATAAGAAAGAGCAGCATCAATATAAGAGAAACAGCATCAGAATGACGACAGAAGCATCGATATGACTAGAGCACTATCGGTATAACCAGAGAAGCATCAGCATAACCAAGAGCAGCATCAGAATAACCAAGCGAAGGGACAGTATAACCAAGAAAAAATATGAGAATAACGCGATCAGCATCAATACAACAAGTGCAGAATTAGTATAACCAAAAGCAGCACAAGTATAATCAAGACGAGGAACAGTATAAACACGAGGAACATCAGAATTACCAGATCACCATCAATGTAACTAGAGCAGCAGCTGTATGTCCAGAGCAGCATCATATAACCAGAGCAGCATTTGTTTAATCAAGAGCAGAGCCAGTATAACCAAGAGCAGCATCAGGGTAATTAGAGCAGCATCATAATAACCAAGAGCAGCATCATAATAACCAAGAGCAGCATCAGTATAACCAAAGCAGCATCAGTATAACCAAGAGGAGCACCAGTATATCCATATCAGCATCAATATAACAAGAGAAGCATCAGTATAACCAAGAGGAGCAACAGAATAAGAAAGAACAGCATGAACATAACAAGCAGCATCAGAATAACCAGAGCAGCATCAATATGATCAGAGCAGCATCAGTATAACCACTGATGCTAACAAGAGAATAATTAGTGTAACCAAGAGAAGCACCAGCATAATCAAGACGAGGAACAGTATAACCAAGACCAGCATCAGAATAACCATATCAGCATCAAAGGAACCAGAGCAGCATCAGTACGACCAAGGCAGCATCATGTAACCAGAGCAGAAACATTATAACTACAGAAGCATCAGTATAACCAAGAGTTGCATCAGTATAACCACAGCAGGATCAGTAAAAAGCAGAGCAGCATCAGTATAATCAAGAGTAGGATGAGTATGTCCAGAGCATCAGCAGTATAAACATAACAGCATCAAAATAACCATAGCAGCATCAGTATAACCAAGAGCAGCAACAGAAGAAGAAAGAGCAGCATCAACATCACAGAAGCAGCATCAGAATTACCAGAGAAGCATAAATATGACCAGAGCAGCACCGGTATAACCAAAGAAGCATAAGTATAACCAATAGCAGCATCAGAATAACCAAGCAAAGGAAAAGTATAACCAAGAAAAACATGAGAATAACCAGATCTGCATCAATATAACAAGAGCAGAATTAGTATAACCAAAAGCAGAACCAGTATAATAAGACGAAGAACAGTGTAACCAAGAGCAGCATCAGAATAACCAGATCAGAATCACTGTAACCAAAGGAGCACCAGGATGACCAGAGCAGCATCATATAACCAGAGCACATTAGTTTAATGAAGAACAGAATCAGTATAACCAAGAGCAGCATCAGTATAATAAAAGAAGCATCATTATAACCAAGAGCAGCATCAGTATAACCAAAGCGAGATCAGTATAACCAAGAGCAGCACCAGTACAACCAGATCAGCATCAATATAACAAGAGAACCATCAGTATAACCAAGAGCAGCAATAGAATAAGAAAGAGCAGCATCAACATAACAGAAGCAGCATCAGAATAACTACAGCAGCATCAATATGACCAAAGAAGCATCAATATAACCAGAGAAGCACTAGTATAACCAAAAGCAGGATAAGAATAACCAAGTGGACGAACAGTATAACCAAGAAAAACATGAGAAAAACCAGATCAGCATCAGTGTAAAAAGAGAGGAATTAGTATAACCAAGAGCAGCAACAGTATAATCAAGACGAGTAACAGTATAACCAAGACCAGCATCAGAATAACCAGATCAGAATCAATGTAACCGGGGGAGCATCAGTATGACCAGAGCAGCATTATATAACCAGAGCAGCATTAGTTTAATCAGGAGCAAAATCAGTATAACCAAGAGCAGCATCAGTATAATAAGAGCAGCATCATTATAACCAAGAGCAGCATCAGTACAACCAAAGCAGCATCAGTATAACCAGATCAGCGTCATTGTAACCATAGCAGCATCAGTATGACCAAAGCAGCATCAGTATAACCAAGAGGAGCACCAGTATAACCAGATCAGCATCAGTATAACAAGAGAATCATCAGCATAACCAAGAGCAGCACCATTATAATCAATATGAGGAAAAGTATAACAAAGAGCAGCATCAGGATAACCAGGTCAGCATTAATGTAACCAGAGTAGCATCAGTACGACCAGAGCAGCATCATATACCAAGAACAGTATTAGTTGAATATAGAGCAGAATCAGTATAACCAAGAGAACCATCAGTATAATAAGAGCAGCATCATTATAACCAAGATCAGCATCAGTATAACCAAAGCAGCATCACTATAACCAGAGCAAAAATACTGTAACCAGATCAGGATCAGTATGACTAGAGCAGCATCAGTATAACCAAGAGCAGCACTAGTATAACCAGAAGAGAATCAATATACCAAAAGGAGAGTTAGTATAACCAAGAGCAGCACCAGTATAATCAAGACGAGGAACAGTATAACCAAGAGCAATGTCAGAATAACCAGATCAGCATGAATGTAACAAGAGCAGCATTATACAACAAGAGACGCATTAGTTTAAACAAGAGCAGAATTAGTATAACCAAAAGCAGCACCAGAATAACCATATCAGCATCAATATAACATGAGCAGAATTAGTATACCCAACAGCAGCACCAGTATAATCAAGGCGAAGAACCGTATAACCAAGAGCATCATCAGAATAACCAGATAGCATCAATGTAACCTGAGCAGTATCAGTATGACCTGAGCAGCATCATATAACCAGATCACCATTAGTTTAATCAAGAGCAGAATCAGTATATCCAAGACCAGCATCAGTATCATAAGAGCAGCATCATTATAACCAAGAGTATCAACAGTATAACCAAAGCAGCATCAGTATAGCTAGAGCAGCATCATTATAACAGAGAAGCATCAGTATGACCAGAGCAGCATCAGTATAACCAAGAGCAGCATTAACATGACCAGAGAAACATCATTATAACCAAGAGCAGCATCAGAATAATGAAACGGAGGAACAGTATAACTATGAAAAACATGAGAATAACCAGATAAGCATCAATATAACAAGAGCAGAATCATTATAGCCAGAGCAGCATCCGTATGACCAGAGACGTATCAGTATGACCAAGAGCAGCACCAGTATAACCAAATCAGCATGAATATAACATAACAAGAGCAGAATTAGTATAACCTAGAGCAGCACCAGAATAATCAAGACGAGGAATATTATAAGCAAGAGCAGCATCAGAATAACCAAATCAACATCAGTGTAACCACAGCAGCATCAGTATGACTAGAGCAGCATCATATAAGCAGAGCATCATTAAACTAATGCCCAAGAACAGAATCAAAATAACCAAGAGCAGCATTAGTAGAATAAGAGCAGCTTCATTACAACCAAGAGCAGCATCAGTATAACCAGATCGGCATCAGTATAACCAGAGTAGCATCATTATAACCATAGCAGCATCAGTATGGCCAGAGCAGCAACAGTATAACCAAGAGCAGCATCAATATGACCAGATTAGCATCAGTATAACCAGACAAGCATCAGTATAACCAAGGGTAAAATCATTATAACCAGAACAGCAGCAGTATATCTAGAGAAACATAAATATAACCAAGAGCAGCATTTATAAACCAGAGCAGCATCAATATGAACATAAAAGCAACAAATAACCACAGCAGCAACAGCATAACCAAGAACATCATCAGTATAAAAAAGAGCAGCATCAAATAACCAGAGTAGCAACAGTACAACTAGAGCAGCATCATTATAACTCGAGCAGCATCATTATAACCAATGCAGCATCAGTGTAACCACAGCAGGATCAGTAAGAAGCAGAGCAGCATCAGTATAATCAAGAGTAGGATAAGTATGTCCAGAGCATCAGCAGTATAAACATAACAGCATCAAAATAACCACAGCAGCATCAGTATAACCAAGAGCTGCATCAGTATAACCACAGCGGGATCAGTAAGAAGCAGAACAGCATCAGTATAATCAAGAGTAGGATGAGTATATCCAGAGCATCAGCAGTATAAACATAACAGCATCAACATAACCATAGCAGCGTCAGTATAAACAAGAGCAGCAACAGAATAAGAAAGAGCACCATCAACATCACAGAAGCAGCATCAGAATTACCGGAGAAGCATCAGTATGACCAGAACAGCATGGGTATAACCAGAGAAGAGTCAGTATAACCAAGAGCAGCATCAGAATAACCAAGCAAGGGAACAGTATAACCAAGAAAAACATGAGAATAACCCGATCTGCATCAATATAACAAGAGCAGAATTAGTATAACCAAAAGCAGCACCAGTATAATCAAGACGAAGAACAGTATAACCAAGAGCATTATCAGAATAACCAGATCAGCATCAATGTAACCAGAGCAGCATCAGTATGACTAGAGCAGCACCATATAACCAGAGCACATTAGTTTAATGAAGAGCAGAATCAGTATAACCAAGAGCAGCATCAGTATAATAAGAGCAGCATCATTATAACCAAGAGCAGCATCAGTATAACCAAAGCAGGATCAGTATAACCAAGAGCAGCACAAGTATATCCTGATAAGCATCAATATAACAAGAGAACCATCAGTATAACCATGAGCAGCAACAGAATCAGAAAGAGCAGCATGAACATAACAGAAGGAACATCAGAATAACCAGAGCAGCATCAATATGACCATAGCAGCATTAGTATAACCAGAGAAGCATCATTATAACCAAGAGCACCTTCAGAATAACCAAGCGGAAGAACATTATAACCAAGAAAAACATGATCACAACCAGATCCGTATCAATATAACAAGAGAAGAATTAGTGTAACCAAGACCAGCACCAGTATAATCAAGACGAGGAACAGTATAACCAAGACCAGCCTCAGAATAACCATATCAGCATCAAAGTAACCAGAGCAGGATCAGTACGATCAAGGCAGCATCATGTAACCAGAGCCGAATCATTATACCCACAACAGCATCAGTATAACCAAGAGCAGCATCAG
>JAUUDZ010410951.1:0-11974 GCA_032361705.1 Panulirus versicolor | reverse complement strand
ATCAGTTTCCTCATGCTACCTTGTTGACACAGTGAAAAAGGAAAGAGGTAGATGTAAGTGTGGAATTGTTGGTGTAAGAAGTAAGGAAGGGAAGTTTCTGAATCAAAAGGAGGAAGTGAAAGGAAGATGGAAAGAGTATTTTGAAGAAATGAATGAATGTTGGTAAATGTAAGGCAGCAATATTTATATGCATGGAGATGGAGATGGAAGGAAAAGAATACAAGTGCAGGAGCCTATAGCAAGAAGGGAGGTAAGAAGGGCAATAGTGAGGTGTAAGGTAGGAAAGGCATTTGGAGTGGATGGGATTTTGGCTGAAATATTGAAGTATGGAGGAGAAAGTGTGATAGCATGGATGCATTCGATATATGATTTAGCATGGAAATGAAAGTTTGTGCCTGAGGATTGGGTGAAAACTATTGTTGTTCTTTTATTCAAAAGAAAAGGTGCTAGAGATGTTTGTAGCTAGTATAGGGGAATAGGTCTGCTAATTGTACCAGGATGAGTGTATGCATGAGTCATCATTGATTGATAGAGTAATGAAAGTAACTGAATGTAGGGTAAGTGAGGAGCAAGGGGGTTTTAGGAAAGGTAGGGGATCTGTGGATCAGATTTTTGCTGAGAATGACTAGAAAAGTTTTTGGTGAAAGGTAAAAATCTTTATGCAGTTCTTATGGATCTGGAAAGGCATATGACAGAATCAACTGAAATGCGTTATAGGATGTTTTAAGGATGTATGGAGTAGGGAGACAACTGTTGGATGGTGTGAAAGGCTTCAATAGAGCAGTAAATGCATGTGTAAGAGTGGATGGAGAGTTGAGCAAACATGTGAGTATACATGTGGGTGTAAGGCAAGGCTGTGATGTCACTATGGCTTTTTGGCATATACATAGATGGAGTGATAAGAGAGAGATGAAAGCAAAACTAGGGAAAGGGAGTGCTGAGATGGAGAGTGGCAATGGGATATGGTGGCTTGTGATAAACCTGTTTGTGGATGATACTGTGTTGTTTGCTGAGTGTTGAGAGGAGTTGCAGAAGACTGGAGGTGTGTTTTATGATGTATGTAAGTATAGGCAATGGTGTTTGAAAGGAAACAGAACAAAAGTGTAGATTTTAAAGACCTGTAGAGTGAGAAAAGATAATGTACTATACCATGTTATAGATGTGTCGGAGAAAGACTGGAACAGATGAGAGAATGTAAGTATTTTAGAGCTGTCTTGGGATAAGTTTGGTGATATGGAAAGAGAGGAAAGGAAGAGAGCAGTACAGCATAGAAGACTCATAGGATCCCGTAATGAAATGTCAAAGGGCAGAGGTGTATGTCTGGAAGTTAAGAAAGGATTAAGGGACAGCTCAATTCTGACCCTGACCTATGCAGCCAAAACATGGACATGAAATGAGTCACAGAGGTTAAGAATCTAGGTTATGGAAATGAGCAATTTAGAGGAGCATGTGGTATGACTAGACGGAATGAAGAAACAAAGAATGTTTTGTATGAGAAGTTTGGTTTGGAAGGGAATGCCAAGGGAATGAACTGTGGAGTGGTAGATTGCACAAAGCTTAATACTTTGAGATGGTTTTGGGTATACGGAAAGAGTTTATAGGGAGAGTGTATGATAGTAAGATTGAAGGGTTTGATATGAGAGGAAGACCACCTGTGACATGGGGAAATAGAGTGGAAGAATACTGGAGAGAGAGAAATGGCAGAAGAGGTACATGTGAAGGAGGTATGTAAGGACAGGCATAAGTAGAGACACTGTCGCCATGGCTACCCCTTTGATGGGAATTCCCAGAGGGAAGGTCATCAGAGATAGATAGATAGATGTAATAAAACATTGGAATGAAGGCGAAGAAGGTTTAGGTATACTGTTGGAGCGCGACAGTGATGATCAACAACATTGCAAGCTTAAACAGTTTTGTTGATGTTGATTTGATTAGTTTCTGTTATATAAAACAAATAGATATATAAGAAATAATTCATTAACATTATTACTGCAACAACTGCATGCATTTACTTTCATTGCCTATTGTTTATATGTACCCTCACTGTAGGGAGGCTTGTTTATATCTACTCTCTGTGAGGAAGGAAAATAAACATGGGAACTAGAACATCTGCAGAGCCATTACTGGTAATATAGGAAACCTTGGTTGAATACTTACTTGTGTATGAATTGACAATGTCAGAAATGCATCTTGATAGACCCCTTTAGCAAATTTTTCACTTAATGGACATTCCCCAAGAATGCATCTCATCCATTAAAAGAGTTTCTTATGTATACAGTAATTCAACAAGGAAGACATGAGGTAAGGGTAATGTACTACTCTTGGCATTCCAGCAAGATTTCATCATAAGCAAGCCCAGTAATGAGAGAGAAAGAGCCCCTAAGAACATCATGGCACTCCTCTTGTGAGGGATGGGATAAGGTTGTATTCCCCAAGGCCCATACTTGCTAACCACTCCCCTGATCATAAGAACCTATGTGTAGGTACTACCTCTCTCTCTCCCTTCACCTCCATACTTGCTAACCACTTCCCTGATCATAGGAACCTATGTGTAGGTACTACCTCTCTCTCTCCCTTCACCTCCATACTTGCTAACCACTTCCCTGATCATAAGAACCTATGTGTAGGTACTACCTCTCTCTCTCCCTTCACCCTCATACTTGCTAACCACTCCCCTGATCATAAGAACCTATGTGTAGGTACTACCTCTCTCTCCCTTCACCTCTGACATAGATTCCCTTAGTTACTTTTTCCTTGCTTTTGCTCTCCATATGTACCAACCATTTCGGCACACTCTGTTTGGCCTTTTGTCACACTGCTCTTATTACCACACTTTTCTTTAAGACTGTTATTCCTCATATAATCAATTATATAATAAACTCATCTCACACTCCATATTGTCCTCAGTAGTTTGATTTCAAAAACATTTATCCTCTTCCTTTCTTAAGAGTTCAAGGCCCATGACTTACATCCATTTAATACTGATGGGTTTACAACGGCCTCACCTTGTACATGTTCCTTCATTGCTTCATATCAGGACTGGATGTACTCCAGTGTACCACAATATGTCTGTAGCTCAAAAACTTTGTTCCCTCATTTGTATTCCCAGATAATGTGTGATTCTACGCGTTATCTGTAGATGTCACTTTCATCTAAAAAGTACTTATATTATTCATAGTCACCCATAAATTATCAAAGAAATTGTAAATGACGTAATGATAGGAATGCAGATTTGTATTATAGTCAATTTCAGATTGCGAGAAACAATTTCCTTAGTGTTATTGTTTATGATTTTTTTGAAAATACTATTTTTCACTTATTCATGTAAATAATGTTCTTTCTGTGTAAGTGACATGTAAATCCATAAATATCTTGCAGAATGGAACATGGTTAAGGGTGCAAATGAGAAAGTGGTGATAGGCAGAGATGAGATAAGGAGAAGATGAAATGAGATCTTTGAAGGATTGTTGAATGTGTTTGATGATAGGATGGCGGATGTGGCGTTTTTGGGTTAGGGAGGTATACAAATTGAGAATCATGGCAAGTGGTTTGGTGAGTGGAAGTTAAATGATGAAAGCCTTTTGTAAGATAAAATGTGGCAAGGCAGCTGGAGTCGATGATTTGCAGTTGAATTTCATGAGAAAGGGGGTGACTGCATTGTTGATTGGTCCAGTAGGATTTTAATGGATGTATGGATTTGGGTGAGGTGCCTTAGGATTGGCAAAATGCCTGTATAGTGCCATTGTATAAAGGTAAGGGGGATAAAGGTGAATGTTTGAATTACAAATGTCTGAAATTATAGTGTACATGGTAAGTCATATGGAAGAGTGGTGATTTAGAGTGTTGTATCGTACACAGAGCATTGGATTGGGGAGGAACAATGTGGCTTCAGGAGTGGTGGAAGATGTGTGAAACAGGAGTATGCTTCGAAGAATGTATGAGATATATGAAGAGAAATGAGAAGATTTGTGTTTGGCGTTTATGGATATGGAGAAAGCTCAGTATTGATGCATATGTAAGTTGTTACAAATATATGGTACAGGAGGAAAGCAATTAGAAGCAGTGAGGAGTTTTTATCAAGAGGAAAGCATGTGTGGAAATAGTTAGACAGGATGGTGTGGTTCCAGGTGATAGTGGGTCTGTGGCAGGGATGTGTGGTTTTACCATGGCTGTTCAGTTTGGTAATTGATGAGGGAAATGAATGTGAAGGTTTTGGGAAGAGGAGTAGGCCTCCAGTCTAGTAGGCATGAGAGTGCTTGGGAAGTGAGTCTGTTATTGTTTGATGTTGACAGTGCTGGTGGGAGATTTGAGCGAGAAACTGCAGAGGTTGATGACTGAGTTTGGAAGAGTGTTTGAAAGTTGAAAGTAAATGGGAATAAGAGCAAGGTTATTAAGTTTAGCATTTGAGAGCGACAAGTTAGTTAGGGTGTGAGTTTTATTGATGAAAACTTTAAGGAAGTGAAATGTTTTAGATACCTGGAAGTTTACATAGCCGCATATGGAACTGTGGGAGCTGATGTGAGTCATAGGGTGGGAACAGGGACAAAGATCATCTGAGTTCTTGAGAAATGTGTAGAAAGAGATGTCATTATCAGGGAGGTTGAAGATGGCATGTTTGAAGTTATAGTAGTCCTGATGGGTTGTAGATGAGAATGTATGTTTGAGGGTGATTGTGTAGGATTTGAAATGTTTGAGAACAGTATATGATGTGAGGAGGGTCGATTAAGTGAAAATGATAAGGTAAGAAAGAGGTTTGGTAATAAGAAGTGCATGGTTAAGAGAGCTGAAGAGGATGTTCTGAAAAAGTTTGGACGTATGGAGAGAATGAGTAAGGAGAGGTTGACAGGGGGGATGTATGTCAGAAGTAGAGAGAACAAGGAGAACACTAAAACCAAATTCAAGATAGAAGGGTGGACTGAAAAAGATTTTGACTGCTCAGGGCCTGAGCATGCATGAGGGTGTAATGCAGGCATTGGATAGAGTGAATTGAGGTGATGTGGTATACAGGAGGTTATATGCTATCATTGGACTGATCTAGGGCATGTGAAGTAGCATGGGGAAACAACAGAATGGTCTGTGAGGCCATTGTGGATAGGGGATGTGGTTTTAGAGCATTATAAGTGGCAACTAGAGAGTAAATGTGACTTAAGAAATCCATTTCATCATCTGTTCCTGTTGCTACCCCACTATTGCATGAAACAGCAAACATCCATAACCAGGCTTGGCAGACCTATCCTTGGTTTCCCACAACTTCTTCATATGCCCTGGTTCTCCCCATTAACAGTATCATGTTAAAAAAGATAAGTTCATTGGTAATGATATGTAAATTATTCAAATTGGATATATGGATACATATGGGATATGTGAAATTATGCCTCGTAAAAAACATAAATTGTGCGTTGTATTTGGGTATATGTAGAATGATATCACACCTGGAAAAACCCTGGTCTTCATATACTATGCTTAGATAAATAATGCCAGCCAGAGCTAGCCTTTATCAATACGCCATTACAGAGGAGAATATATTATCTTTTAGGGTGTATTCTTCAATAACACATGATATATAGATACTCTAAGGGGACTTTTTTTCACACGGGAATACACATAACAGAAACCTTACACAATGAAAGAGTTAATTCTTCCAGAACCTTAGCCTCTTGTTCTACCCATGTTTGAGTCAGAAGTTGTTAGCTTCAGTAAGTTTCAGATGTACTGTGATCATGTTGTTTGCAGCAGATTATGATGCACCATGAGAAGCATCAAATATGATAAGCTCTGCAGACATTGTATAGACATGATGTTGGAATAGCAAACCAGATTAAGTAAGGAAGGGGGAAGTTTGAGGTAAATATTGAACCTTCAGAATTTATTGATGAGGGGATTGATGTCATTTTGAAGTATTTTGTTATATTCATTTATCATACTTAATCGCCATCCCTGCGTTAGCGAGGTAGCACAAGGAGACAGACAAAGAATGGCCCAACCCACCCACATACAGATGTATGTACATAAATAAATGCCCACACACGCACATATACATACCTTTACATTTCAGTGTATACATACATACATAGACATGTACATATATGCACATGTATATATTCATACTTGCTGTCTTCATCCATTCCCATTTTATGTATAGATGATGAGTGGACATAGGGAGAACTTACCAACATGAGTAAGGAAAAGGTTTAGAAAACATGGATGAAAACATTAGATAATGTAAGATTAACAGGAGTAAGTGAAGCAGGAGTAAGTGAAAAACAAAGTTAGGGGAATGTTTCCAAGTATGTTGTTAGTGAAGGCAATGACATTCCCAATAACCACATGTTTAAGTTGCTCCTGGAGTAATAGTGAAAATATTTTTTATTGAATTTATGAAGATAAAACTTCATAATATAAACTTCATGATATTGATAATATGTAAAGGGAATTTTCTACAATATAGTAAGCACTTTCCAACTACATACTAAAACAGGTGGAGACTTCAAAAGTGCCGTAAGAAGAGAGTCAGGCGGCCACGAATAAAATGGCGACAGCGTAATTGTGTCTGTGAGCCGGATCTGGGTATGGGCTACCTGGTCAAGTTAGACTCAGCTGAAAGACGCAAGCAGAGGATATTTCTGAAAAAGCACGTCACTCAAGGTTTGTTATATCAAACTTATGTTCTGTAATTACCAAGCTGTTTGGACAACATTCTCAGTGTGACTTCACCAGTTGCAGAATGTAAATTTTGTCATACTGTTAACTAACAAAGAAACACTGATATTATCACTTTCGGACATCCAGTGGATTTTGGGATTTTAAGTCTTAGAATCAGTATTGTAGGCAATTTTAAGACCCCTCTTCTGCTGTACCATTTCTTGTGCAAATATTACTTCTTTAGGAAATTTCAATACTTTTGTCAGAAATTTATTGTTGAGATTGTAATTTTACCACATTAGGCCATGGTTAGATTAGGTTGTTAGGTTGGGTTAGGTTTATCAGTTTAGGCTTGGTTTGAATTGTTTTTCCAATGATTTTTGATGTCTTTTGACTTGGTTCCTAGTGGGGGTACCCCATTATCATTGGATTGAGGGAGATATCTCAAAAGGTATTGAATTGTGGTAGAAATAAGTTCAGAATCATGCAGAACACATCGAAAACCATCAGAAAAACATAATTTCACCTTCCAAGCAGGCAGATGTCCAAAATGGTAAACATCTACCTATACATAATAGACTGAGATGGGATTTGTTTGTCAGATTTCTACTTTTTTGTGGAACTTCTGATTGTCTGAAATTGGAGGAAGTTAAAACTCAAGTGAATTACATAGATAGTGCATTTGTATTGTAGGCCATTGTTTAGTGGGCATAGATAGTGACATTTTGCTTTTGTAACAATTGAAATTTAGGATACAAGCTTGCCTAATGACATGTGAAACTTCACAGTAGCAACAGATATGAGAAGCACCATACTTCATATTTTTTATTTATGAAATATTCTTTTAATCTAATTGTGAAAGTCAGAACTCAAGTGAATTATGATAGTGCATTTGTAATGCAAGCACCTGTACAGTGGGTTCAGATAGTGATATTTTGCTCTTGTGACAGTTGTGAATTAGGATACAAGCTTGACTAATGACACAATAACTCATAGTTGCAACAGATATGAGTAAAACTGTACTTCATATTTTGATGTATAAAATACTCCTTTAATCTAATTGTGGAACATTTTGGGATATTTTAGGGTATTACCTTAACGTTCTCTCTTTCCACGTAGTCTTCATCACTCCCAGAACCTTCGCCCCCTCCCCCACTGTGTGACTCACTTCCGCTTCCATGGTTCCATTTGCTGCTAAGTCCACTCCCAGATATCTAAAACACTCATCATGCATTTTGTAGTGATCTCAGGACAAAATACTTTTCAAATTGTATCTTACCCAGTAGCAAAATGCATTTCAGTTTGTATTCCACCCATTGGCAGTCATGTTGTACACAAAAAGATGTCACCAAATGCTCAATTTCTCCATTGTTTGTCATAGTATGTCCTTCCTTCAAAGTAAGTTTTGCCATTTCTGTATGGCTGTCAGGAATGATAAGGATACTCATGGGAGGACAAAATGTAAGGCTATCAAACAAGATCTGAAATTAGAGATGTGTTGGAGGTTTGATGATGGCCTGAACCTCATGGCTTTAGCTAAATCCATGAGTTTCACTCACTCACTTGTGACCTGTATTTGGAAGAATATACTTGAAAGATCCAAATTTTTGTCTGGCATTCCAATAACAAGTAAGCTTGTGTGAAGGCAGAGTGATGTGTTGGAACAGATAACATTTTGTACAGTAAGTCTCTGGATAGAAAACCGGAATTAAAAGAACTTGTTCATTATAACTATGATTATCAAGGAATACCCCATGTTACTGTTTGATGTTTTAATTCTCTCAGTGCTGTTGACATCAGTCTACCAAAGTGTAGCAAGGTCTGATGAATTTCAGTCTACTGACTTAATTTCCTACTGCAAGTTGAATTCCGTGCACATTGTAGGTTTTGTTATTTGGCCATAGATTGCAACTCACACAAAGAATTAGTTGATGGAGATGACAGGTGGCCTCTAAAACCTGCTAGTGACCACAGTGAGCAGTTGCATTCCTTGTCTAGCGACTCACCATGTCTGTGGTATGCACCACTTCCCATTGTCCTGGTACAATCATGCTATCTTTACCTAGGATTGGCCAGTTTGGTTCATTTGTTTTCCCTAATCTACAAATCCCTCATTTTGTATCATTAGAAAAGGAAAAAATTGTTTTACTGGTTTTTCTCTTTCTATTCATATAGAAAAAGTTATGAAAGGTAGATTGAGAACAGTTAGATCTGAACTCTTATAACAAAAAAGAATTATTATATTTTCACTTTTGTGTAAATAAAGAGATTAAAATTTTTGCACATTAGAGAGGCTGAAAAATTCATGTTTCAAACTAAAAGGATTAGATTAAAGAAAAACAAAACTTCTGAAACAAGTAAGGCCAGGTATGAGAGGTTTTAAGATGTGTCTGGGTTTGCATAATGTCTATATGACTGGGGAGGCTGCTAGTGCTGAGGATAAGGCAGCAGAATAGTTCTCGAGTATTTACAGAGAATTGTTGAGGAAAGAGGTTACATACCTCAACAAATGTGTAATATGGGTCTGACTGGCTCATTTTGTAAAAGATTTTTTAATGCTGAGGGAAGCTCAAAGCTTAAGCTCTTGCTAGTATTTGATTCAGAAAAGCCTATGACTATAAAGAATTGGTATTATTTGTGATAATTCATTCTAACTTGAAGGCTTGGGTTATCAAAACTGTTATCCACAAGTGGTTCATTGGCTGTTCTGTCCATTTGTAGAGCATCACTATGGCAATAAACATTCAGTCAGTAGAGCACACTTTAGTTTTGATAAAGCATCAGGCAGTCACTAACGCTTGACTGAGGTGAATGTCAGTATTAGGGTGGAGTTTTCCTTAAAAACTCTGCTTTGCTACAAGTCAGGTGATGAGTGGTATGATTTTGAAAACTTTCTTTACAAGATATAGAAACCTATTGATGGAAATGTTTGATTGTACAAATAAGGAGCAAATTTGATTACTGATGTGTTATATGGTCACCAATGAAATGGTTTGAAATACACATCGAGAGAATTCACAGGCACTGTACAAGCAAAATCTATGGGATGGAATACATGGTCTACCACAAAATGCTAAAAGAACTACAGTTATATAGCCTAGAAAGAAGGAGAAAAAGAGATATGATAATCAATATATGGTAACAGATTGAAGCCTCTAAACAGAGCTGATATAGAGTTAAGTCTTCAAGAATACCATGGGACATTTTTTTTTTCATACTATTCACCATTTCCCACATTAACAAGGAAGTGTTAAGAACAGAGTACTGAGCCTTTAAGGGAATATCCTCACTTGGCCCCTTTCGCTGTTCCTTCTTTTGGAAAATTAAAAACGGGAGGGGAGGATTTCCAGTCCCCTGCTCCCTTCCCTTTTAGTCACCTTCTACGACACGCAGGGAATTCGTGGGAAGTATTCTTTCTCCCCTATCCCCAGGGATACCATGGAACATACCAGAGATAAATTAGGCCATACCATAGATAAATCAGGCAAAAAAATATATTACAGCCAAACCAGGAAATCAGAACAATTATTTGATATACAGTAGACCTTCAAATTAATGGACCCCAATTTAATGGATTTGTGATTTAAAGGACTGGGAAAAGGATAATACATTAATTGATGATAATTTAAAGAATTATTTAAGAATCAAAGAATCTCAAAGGCTGCTGCACCATGTGCATTTCATATTGCACTTGTTTTTGATGGTGTGGGGTATACTCCCTTTGTTTCAGTTTCACTCTGCCTCAGGCTATTGTGTGGTTAGCTTGTACACAGAGAATTGTGACTCTATTTATTAGATAATTTCGCAATCCTTATGATTCTTAATGGCATCAAGTGATGAAGGAGTTAAAAGAAAGCATATGAATTGTATAGTTGTTACTGTATATTGCATATTGTGTCAAAGAATGGCCCATAGGTTACATTCTCGATGTAACGGACTTTTGGCATTAATGTTTTCTTATATGTATGTATATGTATAGGCATGTATGTAATATGTATGTCTGTATAAGTGGGTGGGTCTTTCTTTGTCTGATTTCTGGCACTACCTTGCTGATGTGGGAAACAGTGATCAAGTATTATAATGATAATTATATTTATTTATTACACTTCCACCGTTTCACACATCAGCGAGGTAGCGCCAGGAAACAGACAAAGAACGACCCATCCACTCATATACACATAAACGTCCCAGACGCTTCACATGCCCTGGTTCAATCCATTGACTGCACGTGGACCCTGGCATACCACATATGGGGATAAAGAATACTTTCCCCGCATTCCATGCGTGTCGTAGAAGGCGACTAAAGGGGATGGGAGTGGGGGGGGGGCTAGAAACCCTCCCCTCCTTGTAGTTTAACTTTCTAAAAGAGAAAACAGAAGAAGGAGTCACACGGGGAGTGCTCATCCTCCTCGAAGGCTCAGACTGGGGTGTCTAAATGTGTGTGGATGTAAGCAAGATGAGAAAAAAGGAGAGATAGGTAGTATTTTTGAGGAAAGAAACATGGATGTTTTGGCTCTGAGTGAAACGAAGCTTAAGGGTAAAGGGGAAGAGTGGTTTGGGAATGTGTTCGGAGTAAAGTCAGGGGTTAGTGAGAGGACAAGAGCAAGGAAAGGAGTAGCACAACTCCTGAAACAGGAGTGGTGGGAGTGTGTGATAGAGTGTAAGAAGGTAAACTCTAGATTGATATGTTTAAAACTGAAAGAGGATGGAGAGAGATGGGTGATTATTGGTGACTATGCACCTGGCCATGAGAAGAAAGATCATGAGAGGCAAGTGTTTTGGGAGCAGCTGAGTAAGTGTGTTAGTAGTTTTGATCCATGAGAGCAGGTTATAGTGATGGGCGATTTGAACGCAATGGTGAGTAATGTGGCAGTTGAGGGAATAATTAGTATACATGGGGTGTTCAGTGTTGTAAATGGAAATGGTAAAGATCTTCTAGATTTATGTGCTGAAAAAGGACTGATGTCTGGGAATACCTGCCTTAAAAAGAGAGATATACATAAGTATACGTATGTGAGTAGGAGAGATGGCCGGAGAGCGTTATTAGAATATGTGTTAATTGATAGGCGCGCGAAAGAGAGACTTTTGGATGTTGAAGTGCTGAGAGGTGAAACAAGAGTGATGTCTGGTCATTATCTTGTGGAGGCAAAGGTGAAGATTTGTAGAGGTTTTCAGAAAGGAAGAGATAATGTTGGGGTGAAGAGAGTGGTGAGAGTAAGTGAGCTTGGAAAGGAGACTTGTGAGAGGAAGTACCGGGAGAGACTGAGTATAGAATGGAAAAAGGTGAGAACAAAGGAGGTAAGGGGAGTGGGGGAGGAATGGGATGTATTTA
>JAUUDZ010410940.1:0-15144 GCA_032361705.1 Panulirus versicolor | reverse complement strand
AAACTCAACGCACATGGAATTGGTTAAGAAATCTGTACCTGGATCAGAGAAAGGCTTACCAGAAGAAAGCAGCATGTAGTATTAAATGGCAAAGTCTAAGATTGGCTAGACGTAACGAGTGGTGTGCCACAGGGGTCAGTCCTAGGCCCAATTCTTTTTATAATATACATTAACGACCTAGAACTTGGTCTCACATCTAAGATCTCCAAATTTGCTTATGATACTTAACTTGGAGGTAGAGCTGTAAACAGCCAGGACTGCCAAATGATTCAATGAGATCTTAACTTACTAGCAGAGTGGTCAGAAAGATGGCAAATGAAGTTTAATGTACACAATTGTAAAGTTATGCACTCTGGAGACAAGAATGTATATCATGACTACAAACTTTTGATGTACACAAGTGTAAAGTTACGCACTTTGGAGACAAGAATTTAAATCATGACTATAAACTATTCAGAAACTCTCTAACTACAGTAAATGAAGAAAAGGACTTTGGAGCTGTCATTAGCAACAATTTGAAATACACTAAACAGTGTCAAGCACCAAGTAAAAAAAAGTAAACAAATATTAGGTTTCATTGCCAGGAACATAGATTATAAGACACCAGAAACAATTCTCACACTTTATAATTCTCTAATAAGACCACACCTTGAATATTCAATCTAGTTCTGATCCCCAAACTATAAAAAAGACCAAGAAAAATTAGAGCACGTACAAAAGATGTGCGACAAAATTTATCCTAACACATACAAATCTGGCAAACAAAGAGAGCTTAAAATGATTGGATCTCTTCTCCCTTAAAAAAACGTACAATTCGCAGTGACAATCCAATTGTTCAAAATTCTGAACAAGTTTGATAAAGTAAACCAAAAGCATCTTTTCAAAATACAAGAAAATATGGTTAATGGGACAAATGGAATTAAACTTGGAAATAAAAGATGAGGTATGGACATGGGAAAAAGCTTCTTTTCCTGTAGTGTGTTGAGCACTAGAATTAGTTACTGTCAAACCTAGTAAATGCTAAAACTATTAATACCTTCAAAAGTTTAGACAAATATTTTATATAGTCAGGTATACTTAGCGAAAAATGCTAAAAATAAACGTATATATGACAGCAATAATGGGGACACTAGAAGGCTAATGTGCAGCAGCAGGGAGTCAGTGATATCTTAAAAAGAGTTTAGAGTGGAATAACATTTTTTTTTGTGAAGTTAAATCATCTTTTTTCAGACAACCCAGTCGTGGGCCAATCAGGCCTCCAATTGTGTTTCTCATGTAATTCTCAGGCAAACACTTCCAACTAAACTTTCAGTTACCTTTCTGTAATACTCCTCCCTGCACTTTTTTCCCAATTCATCTTCTCGCTTCCCAATACTTTTACCTGTCCATTCTTCCTTACGCCATACCTCCACTTTTCCCCGATCGTCATCTCCACAAGAACCACAAAATGGTCAGTCTCCAAAGAATTCTCTCACGACTCAGCATTTAGCAGCTTTCTTGATCTTTCATCCACTGCCACATATTAATCAAAGCCTTTTGCTCTTCTCTTCCAACATTCCTCATCCATGCATATCTGTGGATCATCTTGTGCTAAAAAAGGTGCTTGCAAGGAATAAACCTCTCTCTGTACAAAAAAAGCAGGATAACTTCCATTCTCATTTATTCCAGGCACTCCCCATTTACCAAATATCTCACCAATTTCATCATATCCCATTTTCACTTTTCATATCATCCAATAAGACCACTTTGTACTCATTCTCAAAATCATTTATCATTTGCGTATTCATATCACCCAATACAACCACTCTGCATTCAGTCTCACAATCATTTATTGTCATTCAAATTTCTCCAGAAAAGCTTCATCTCATCCCTACCTTGTACAGTCTTCACATTTACTAAAACTTTTAAACCTCTTCACAAGCTCCCTCCTTTTACTCTTGCCAGTCGTCCCATTCACATTCAGTGCCAAATTTGTAGAAAAAACCCAAATGACAGCACACCTTAGGTGTTTGTCTAAATTTAAAAGTGTTGCCCTAATGTAGTTGGGCAATGCCTCCCCCTTTAGTTCCATCCCTAAGGGGTGTAATAACAGGGTCACTATGAGAAGGTGGGGAAAGACTTTTCCCAATTTCAAGCTTCTTTTACACTTCACACAGTAGCTGTACCTCCTACCTCATTGGTTACAATACTGCCACGGCAGTATTTTAATATACTCTACGAAAACCTAACTGCACACGAGAGTAGTGACCTGAAGATACACCATCTATCTCTCAATCTACCTTTGGGAACTCTCTCGAGGGAATGGCCACTGCGAAAAAGTCTCCATAACGGGTGAATTCCTGTGCTGCAACTTAGTCTTTACTGCCTCACCTTCAACAGGCCACTGGCAGAAGCCAACTCTATCACAGTGTTTTCAGAAGCTCCTACCTAACATTCCCACCACCAGCTATTACCTAATGAGCTACCTAATGTTCTAACCTACTACTACCTAATGCCCCAACTAATGTTTCTACCTACTACTTCTACCTAACGCTCCCAACAAATGTTCCCCCTACTTCTACCTAATGCTCCAAGCTAATGTTCCTACCTACTGCTTCTACTTAATGTTCCTGTCTAATACTCCTACCTACTTCTATCTATTGCTCCTACCATCTCACTAAAAGGCATGGCATGGCACTCACCAAAGAAAAATCTAGAGTTATGAAAAACAAGTTGTGTGAGCTAAGTTTTAAGTGTTGTGCGTGACATGAAAAGATTTCACGATTGTGGAAAGAATGGTAGCAGTCCACATGCAGGTGAGGCAGAAAGAAAAGATACACAGCATATACTTATATGAAATTTAAAGTATGTTCAAACTAATAATCCCATTAATACTTTCAAGTATGTACTGGAGTATAGTGATGAATGAAAAGTTAAATCTTTCTTATTGCTCTTTCATTGGACAAGTGCATAATAAAATGCCACATTGTTGCAATGTTAAGATTTGTTTGAGGGTACAATAAGTCTCAACTCCTTTCAATAACCTTCTATGAAATATAAAGGCAACTGATGATTACGCATCTTAACTACAACTGCTAGGAAAAGAAGTGGAATCAAAATATCAGATCTCTAAATATTATAAAAGCAGTCTTAAGTGGGTCACTTTACAACAAGACAATCTACTCTTTGGGATTTCTGAAAACATCCTAAATATTTTCAAAAAGCTGTAGCACCCAAATGCTCTCCTGCACCTCAGTTTGTTATTTATAAAATAGCATTGGTGACCACCTGAGAAAAATTGAATGTGATTCACAATTACATTTAAAAATATGCAACTATGCAGTGCATAGAGACAATGGTGAGACAGCTCGCTCTACAAACACATCCCTCAATTGAGTTTTAAGGTGGAAGAAGATACAGTTAGCCCCATCTCAGCAGACTCACTAGAGGAAGGGTGGTCCACTGGAAGCTGAATTCCACTGCACCCAAAACTTTTCCAAAAATATAGATAAGTGAAATTTTAACACCTGTAATGGAAACTTGTCTAATTCCTCTGATATCTTTTCTTATTAGTCATCCCACAAAGCTGGATTTGTTCAGCAAGTATTAAAGACTACTCAATCATAAGGAAATTGCTCCAGGAACACCTTGGGTCATTTTAATTCCCCAGTGGTCAGAAATGAGGCGTTCATGAGATGCAAGCTATTCTCCCCAAGGTCATGACTTAAATCATTTTGTAGGAGTAAAGGTACAAAAAACAAGATTGTACCATTATACTACTGTAAATGTGTGTGCACTTAAAACATCTTATGGTAGCCAAATAAAGAAAAAGTGCTATCACATGCCCTCCTGACATCCATCATCCTGGACTGTCAGGAATTAACAGACTATTCCATTATATCCTAAACCTAGTCTGATGGTTACTTAGATTACTTGACTAAATTTGTGATTAACAAACTTTCTTGAAAATTTCTGTTAGGTCTCAAACTTACTGCTGCTACACATGCTAAGATTTTTACTAACTTTTACTTGTGCAGGCCAAAACTGTTAAATATGAACATGACTGAAAATTAAGCACACAGTCTTAACTGTACAGGCCAACATTTTGGTCAGTACAATTAAAACTGAGCAGTTAATTTTCCATCTACATATTCAGGTTTAACTGCAGCTTTGGCCTTAGGCTGGCAGGATCCCAAGGGAGGGTTAGAAGCTAAATTTCAATACAATGAAGCCCATTAGAATGGGAATTTACTGTAAGTAGTGTATAGTGAAACATTTCAAATAATTTGAGATCATGTGCTTCAGTTAAGTAAGGTTTTAATGTTAGCAATTTCATATTAACCAAAGAAAACCTCCATCCCTAATCCAAGATTCTTCAGTTCACCAAAGTAATGTTTAATGTATCTCATAATGTGTTGGAGCTCTGTGGGAAAAAATTCAGATAAGGGCACACATTTTTCCATTTTCCAAGTTTGTAAATTTACTTGGTTTAATCAAATTTACAACTTTCAAAAAATTTCCAGTTCAGAACTTTTTTGGCTATTCAAGGTGTTATGTTTACTCATTTTACAGTACAACTATCCATCAATATATAGAAAAATTGTACTAATTAGCTTTCCTTCAATAAATCTTTCAATAAAATGATCCTTATTTTGCTAGCGACTTACAATATAAACTATAGATGCATTCTTACATTTTTTCTCAACCTAATATGTATAATCACTCTACCTTTACTCACCTAACCCTAACCTTCCATATTCCATACATTTTTCTCACATGCCAGTAATGCTTCCCTAAATATCTCCCATTCCTCTTCAACTCCCCTAGTTTAATCTCATCTTTTTCAATTTTACCGTCATTCTCTCCCTGTATTCATTATAGAAGTTTCTTTCCGAAGCACACTTTCTTTCATCGCCCTCTTCTCACCCATATCATTTCCTAGTTTCTGAAAACCTTTACAAATCTAAATCTCGCCCTCAACATACAAATTCAATGTTGGTATATATCTACTACAGCTTCAACTAGGAGGTTTTTTCTGAAAAGAATTACCTACTCTTCCATTAAATAAACACAGCTTCCCTCATGCCTTACTTAATGTTTGTTTATATTATGTTCAAATTCATGGGTCACAACTGTAAACCCCCTTGATGGAGTGCCATAAGGAAACAACCGTCAGATATAAATATATAGATTGACAAATGCTGGTGAAAGCATATACATTAGTTCTGCACTGAACTAGCTCAAAGAAACAGCTTCTAAAGTTTTAAGTCTTATTTAGTTCAATTGATTACAAAAATACTTGGGAGTATTACATTACACTGCATGATATCATATAATGTGGCATTACCCAGGAAACTGTCAGGTTCAAGTAGGTAATACACTTACGAAAATACAAAACCTATAAAAACCATCTGCTCCCTAGCAGAAAAAGGATATGATATTGAAATATTCTTACTCTAATATTGACTACTAAGCAAGGTTTTTATACATAATTGATTACTTACAATGAGGTTATTATACACTGTTAAATTATGAATAAATGAGCTACTTTAATATCAACCATATTTTTCAGTATAAACTCTTACCACCTTCGTTTACATTGTGATCTGCAAATATTTCTGTAATCACAAACTACACAAGATACTTAAAGCAAATACTGTAGCCTTTTCTAAAGCTCCCTCCAATGCAGTTCAAAAATAGACTTTTAACCTGCTGTTATTACAATCCCGAAACAATAGAGCCGCACTGCACAACAACAACACTCAACATCCAAAGCTCAAAGCCATGAGGAGCTGAAACAGACTTTTACAAAAAAAATCTATAAAATTAACTATTTTTGGCAGAAGTGATATAGACCAGATAATCATGATTTGGAGCTTTACTTTAAGAATAATACGTGGGAGGGGAAATCTATGGTTATGAAAGAAGTGGGGAAATAGAAAAATATATAGAAACTTGACAATTAACAAGAGTACAATTTGTCTGACCAAGTTTGTAAAATTGTGGAATCTCCAGTCAGGGATGCCAGGCTGAAACACTCTCAAGATCATGAGATAATCTAAGAAATAATTAGCAATGACAATCTGGGAAGATCTTGCCTAACATACCTGTTAACTTTCCATTAAACAGTAACAATCTATAGCAACAGAAGCTACCCTGTTGATGTTGTACACCTGAACTTTCTAAAGCCACTGGTAAAATTCCTATTTCAACTGATTAAGAAAATTGAGGTTTACAGAATGGGTCCAAAGTCTCAAGCTGGGTAAGGGGGTGGTTTACAGAGATCAAGAGGTTAGTACTAACAGGTAATAAATATATCAGATTGGATGAACGTGAAAAAGTGGCATAACACAAGGCTCTGTCCTGGGACCAACCCTGATTCCAATGTAAATCAACAGTATACATAATGGTATTGTGGCACAAACACTAAAGTTTCCAAAAGGCAGATACATCAATAGATATAAATTTTATGCAGCAACATCTCACAAAACATCATTAGTGGTCATAAGACTTATCCTTAAATGTGGATAAGGGCAAGCATCTATGTTAAAACATGGCAATACTGGAAATATATAAAAAATGGATGGTGAAATAATTGCTAATGCCGACAGTATGAGTGACTTGAATCAAGGAGACCTGGTCTTCATAGTGCATATAATTGTCCTGGGCTGTATCAGAAAGACTTTTTGAGGATAAGAGCGGAGCTAATATTATCAGCCTTTAAAAATCTTTACGACTTCCACCATTAATGGAATACCATGGGCAGGCTTGGTGCCCTTAAAAGTGGTATGAAATAAACATCAGTGAAAATGTACAAAGCATAATGACAAAAATGATTGGTGGACTTCAAGTGACTTGAAGAACTGTTGAAAGATCAAGTTTTGTGACATTGGAGATGCAGCCACTAAACTGTGACAGCTACAGAATTCAAGATCACAGATGAACTCCAGACAAGGCACACCAGAGGGCATAATTACAGAATTCATATGAAATAATTTAGAAAAAAATCTCCCTGAAGCAAACTGACAGCAGTCAATACAACCACTATTAAATCCCTCAAGAAGCCATCAAAGGACCTGCATAGGCTTCCTCTCTCAAAGCCCAGAACTAAAAATCCCAAAAATTCTGGAAGGTCGTAATGGCGATCCAATCAACAGTATGAAACCACACACACTTAACAACCTAAAGGCCGAGATGTTCCTCGATTTTCAATCCTGTGCTAGACAAACACCAATTTTCATCTTCCTGCCAGTGTACTGGTCGCAAACAGGAGGAGGAAATACTCAGCACAAACAGCAGTCTTCAGGCAAACCTCCTACCACAACGACCATTATTAACGACCACATGCTTGTCACACGACATTACATACTAGGTCATTCAGGTTACAAGGGGAACTAAATTAAGGTTTTCCCAAGTTATACTGAGCTCCCGGACCGTTTCACTTACTTTTAACCCAACATTTTCCCTTAACATCAAAACCCCACCTACAGCATATTTACTGTACTATAAAATAATGATGCAACAAATAATGCTACCCTGAGTATAAGGAGTCCATTCCTAGGCATTTCTTTCGCATTCTTCATTAATTTCTGTGGCGTCCTTGAAGTGGAACTTCAACCACAACTTTTCCAAAAATTATCATGAAATAAACACAATGACCATTGACCAATGGCTGATGTATACTTACGCATTGGCCAATACTCCAATTGCACTTTCTATAGCTTGAAATTCTTTGGTTTTATTACCCTCACAACCAAACACAGAACCTCCTAATATTTGGGTTTTCTTACATGGTTTATTATCAAGACTATCTAAACGAGGCAATACAGGCACTTGACAACTGTGAATGGCAACTATACCACCATTTACAAACCAGCCCGAAATAACACAGCAAATATGAGAACCTACCATTATTGTATCAAAAGATATGCTGGAGGAAGAAGTATTTAACGCTTGATTAGGCATTCAAGCGCATTTCCCACACAGACGTCTAATGAACAGCGTTTCAGGCTGAGTGACTTGTGTTGATTGATGAAGGCCATAAGTTTCTTTAAGGAGGAAGACGATAAAGAAACGTAACTTTCATCATTACCATTATTTTCTGTATACAGGTGTTGGAAGTGTACGTACACTGCCATCTAATGGTTGTAACACTAACTAAAAGTTTTGATCATAGAAAATGAATTTTGTTTTTGTTTTAGAAAACAGGTCAGGTAATAGGGGTAACCATAACATTTATCACATTCTTCTGAGGCTTTGGGGACGTTATATTATACGGTTTGAAGCTCTGCCTGTCTGTTGCTTAGATTTATGGTGGCATTATGATAGATAGTTTTGATTAACGTACTATATATCCAATAGAAAGCAACTATTGGGTTAAAGTAAATGTAGGTTATCCACTTGTGAAGATACAAAATCATGAAAACTTCATGGGTAGCTGATTTCTCTTAACCAATATAAACATAATGGCAAGGTATACCCAAGCACGTGATCACAATTTGGTCATGGGAAGGGGGATGGGGCGAACACAAATTCGCCAAATTATTGATGAAAAGTTTAGAACAAGAGTGGCATGTACGAATACATTGTATAGGAGAAACATTAGCACTTTTTGAGTTGTTCAGGTGCCAGATATGAGTGCTAATATCGGTCAAATTATCATTAAACTAAATACAGTTGTTGCAGAGAAATCAACGTACTATGAGTCCGGCGACCATTAATGAATTGATGTAAACGTGGTATCTAATATGAAATATATGATAGCAATAACCGAGGGAGGACAGAAAGAAAAGGTGGGGGGAAATGGACACTTTTATTTCATTTCTCATTCATGTGAGTCCAACCAAAGACTATACAACAAAGATAGGGTAGAGAGTATCTACCCTTAAGTAGAAGAAAAAGTGATGGGAATATGTGGCACCATCTAGTTAGTTTCCAAAAAAGTTTTAGAGAAATAATGCCAAATACTTCCATAAGTTACGGATAGTTGCCAAATAGTTAAAAACTGTCATTGCCATTATGTTGAGGTATGTAATTTATTTATCAATACCTTTGCGAGACGAAATCATATCATTTAGAAAATGATTCGTAAATTTTCAGAAGTTCAACTTAAACGCTGTCATGTACTTGAAATATGAACATAAACAAATTTCATCTACTGATAAGAAATAAAATTAATCTTCATTATCCACTCTTCTGTTACTAAATAATAATTCTTTTTTCATTATCATCGAAGTCAAAAGATTTGCATCATCAGGTAAAGCAATGATTTTTGTTATTCATTTCCAATTTCATGAACATTAATGCTCTATCCTTATTGTTACATATTTTTCTAGATTAAAGTTTTGATATAAGTTCATATGGTAATACCGAAACAATATTCAATATACAGTTTAACATCTTTTTTTTAAAGGAATAATTAAGACAAGTCAATACATTGTAGTTTTATTATTGAAGGTATGATATATGGCACTTCACGTCCAAAGACAATGGAAAATTCAAGACAAGAAATATACATACAAAATTTGGACAATCATAACTAGGAATGAAAATACAGAATAACATAAAGAAATAAAATAAGCATTTTCCAATAAACATAAGAAAAAATAATGATGAAACAAACAAAAAATCAAACAACAGGAATTCTTGAAAGCCAAATATACAATTGATTAACATGTTAGGGAGAAAAAACACATCAAACATTTAGAAAACAAATAAAAAGATGAAACGCATATACAGTGCATGCAAAATTTTGTATCTTACCTTAAGACAAATGCAAGGTGTACATACCATTAACCTGGTCACTACTTTTTATTTTTTTGGACAAAAAAAAAAACCTATAACAGAAGAAAAAAGTTCCACATGGGACAAGATGATATTTTTTGCTTTTCTTAGCAACAAAATGTGAAGATGGTGCTTTTCTTTTTCCTCTTATTTCCTTAGGAACTTTGCATGATAGTGTAGGCGCATCGATAGATATATATATGAATAAGCTTTTCAAATATACCTTCACAAAGTTATAGTATTTAACTTTGATATTATCAACTTTTTACCAATTAACTCTTTTAACATTTGCTATGAAAGTATGTTAAATTTTGTTACATTCATAATATTCATATCTGGATAAAACAATGACTTTTTCTGTCCATTCTTTTTCTTTCAAATATATGTCATAAGGTAAAGCATCGTTGCCTCTTTCCTATCAACTGCTTTTTGCATTATACACAATCATGATATTTCAAAAGATTTTGACAAACATACCCTGCCACATATGTCAATCCATTTTCCAATACACCTAGGACAACATCAAATTAACATTATCTTTGAAACATCATCCTCTTATAGATTAATATCAGCAAAATATTCAGAAATATAATCTTCTACATATGAAACATCTTCCTTATAGGGATTAAAACTTGATAAAAACTCTGAAATGTCAGGTGTAGCTGCTGCATATTTAGTACTTTTGATTTCAGAGATATTGTCAATTATTCCAGCCATTTTATCTTCGTCAATAATAATTATAGGTTGAATAGGAACTTCTTTGGTCAATGGAACTGTAAATTTCATTGCATTAAAAAATGGAGTGGCATCAACTATGCAATTGCTGCTCATAGACTTATGCAGCCTTTACTGCACTTTGAAAAAAAACTTGGAGCCGAGGGAGAAGCATTGTTCCCACTTGCATTTCTAAGGACACTGAAAAAGTTCTCAAGGAAATCCTGATTGATTCTGTTTGTTAAAACATACTGAAAATCAAGGTTTTCCTTTACATCAGCCCATAAAAGCTTTATCGTACATATATTGAGGAGCCATCCACTTACACATGAGGGGCTTTCCTTTGATCCTACAAATTTACATGAAGGAAAACTCCACTTCCTAAACTAAAAAAGTAAAGTGATCATTGTTTACACTAATTCCACATTTCTTCTCTTTACAGTGATTCTTTTTTACCACAATTAAATACATCAAACCACTAATCCATGTTGTTGATGGATTTAGCTGTATAGATGGCTTCTTCTGGTAATTCTTTAAGGGCGTAGTAAGTTGTAATGCCTGTAGCTACACTTCTACTTAAGGTCTGTATAGCCAGGCTTACATGCATCTTATCTAATGTACTGCAGCAGATATGATGGTCTGACAACTTAGATGCAAGACGTATTGAAAGAAACAAAGTTTCTTATCAGCTTGATAAAACTGTTCTACACATTTCCATTTTATCATATTGCCATTATATATCATACATTAAAACATTATTTCTCACACTTTTAATCATATGAGGGGTAACATTAAAGAAATAAAGTCTATCATCCTCATTCACGATAAATGGGAAGAGCTAGATATGCCAAGTCTATTTAGAATGCTTGGTTTGTTACATCCTGGTCACACACAACACACTTAGACAATAATCCTGTCTGATTTTGTTCAAGCAATCTGTTATCATTTACTTGTAAGATATGTGATCTTATGGACCTGTTCAAAGGAAATACTCCAATGTTTGCTTATACTTCCTGCACAAACCTTTCACTATGAACAGCATAACATATTGAGCACATTTCTCTTAAGTCCAATACTCTCCTATGTCTTCCTTTCCTTGAGACTTGTCTTTACATCTATCATAATATACACCAGATTTTATTGAAATGGGATCAATCACCACCCCATATATCTTGTCCTTTGTTTCTAAGTTTTTGGCTTTCTCTTCTAAAAAAATCAAATATTGACCGATTCCACACAGAACTAAGCCTTACATAACTAACACAGAAGTGTATTGTGCATATTTTTTGAAGAGCAAAAGTTTTAGCAAGTAAATTATATGCCCTGGTGATACTAAAATAAAGGCCAAGTGAAAAGCTTCTCATGTCATTTGAATAGCATCTAACTTTCTGTTGGGCAGCTGACAACTTTAATTGTATTTTGAAAAATTCTAATGAAAAACCTTTGAGATATTTAGATGCATCTGAAATTATGCAAGCTGGTAAGGTCCACTTCTGGTTACATCTTGACTGAGATATTTTCAATGTGTTAACTCTTCAGTAATCCACTGATCCTTGTTCTATACTTATGTAGCAGTTTAGATCTTTTCTTACTGTCTGACACTTCTCTGTTGACATATGCTCATGGAAAAATTTAAATATTAGTGTTGGCAGTTGTAATAAGATTAACATATGTATATGATGAGTAATCTAATGATATCAAATACCTATGACCTACAAAACATTTCTGATTATGCTATAATGAACAGTAGTGTAAAAATACTCAAAGAAAACTATAATACAACAAATCTTATAAATGTATAATCAATATCTGACATGATAATCTTTCATGGAACATGAAATACAACAGTAGATATATGAATATATAGTCATTGCTTGATTTCTGAGAGTGTACTAGAATATACTAAAAGGTGAAAACATGAAAATTTGACAGTGCAATGTGATGTACTATACTGAATAGGGTTAGTAAGATCAGGATTGGACTTCTTTTATTGCAACTTTTTGACAAAGAAAAGGGTTTTCTGAGAGGATTTTATGAAATGGTTGTGGGTGAATCCAGTGGTGACTCAATACAACACGTTCAATGCTTATCATCTTTGATTTAGACATACTGAACTGAAAAGTAAAGAATTCTACTATTCTACTACATAATCTGAATGTTTAAGTGGGTGAAAAGAAGTAAAGGGAACCAGAGTATTACAGTGCCACAACAATCTAAATAAGTAGATGGACAGTTTTTTAATTAAGTCCTCAGATTAAACTTGATATGTAACTAATGAGTCCCAAAGGACACTTATGGTATTCACTTTGCTGCCTTTTGCTTAACATGTCAACATATATCATCTAATAATTAAATGCCTGGTAGAAAAAAAGACAGCATAGTTAACAATGAACATTCTGTTACCTAAGACTGTCTGAGAGGCAACATTCTGTGTGGGGCAGGGCATGGCTGGCATGTCCACAGGTTTGGGGTCATGTTCTAAATTAATGACCTCAGATCCACCAAAATCTGTTCTAAGATCTGTTTTAAAATAAGTATTGTATGACAGCACAGTGCCACTATAGGAAGCCTTTTTCATGTACCGTGCTGGTACTGCACAAAATTTGAAACTGTATACTGCATAGAGAATATATTCTATAACATTATATCACACTGACCAAACATAAAAATGAGTACAGTGTAAATAAACAATACATTAAGTATATATCTACAATATCTTTTCAAATTAACAGAAAAGCTTTTTCCATACCCATTATTTGAAGATTGGATTCACATGAAACTGTAGTACACTCCTGATATCTTCTTTACTAGTTATGGAACCTGACACATCTTGGTCTGTAGAAAAAATACTAAAGATGAAATATACATTTTGGTAAATCACAAAGGATATAATGATATTCTATATCTATATGGGCATTACTTTTTGAAATGAAAATATGTTTCATGCAACAATAATGCTTGTCTAAAATCTTATAATACATTATTGGAGGTGTGGAATGAGTTGCTTAGCTCTAAGTAGTTAATGCTCTTGGTGCCAGTAAATTCATCTGTAAATTAACGCCATTATATACACTTTACATAGTATATATATATATATATTTTTTTTCATACTATTCGCCATTTCCCGCGATAGCGAGGTAGCGTTAAGAACAGAGGACTGAGCCTTTGAGGGAATATCCTCACCTGGTCCCCTTCTCTGTTCTTATCTTACCATAATCTATCTTCCAATTGTGCTTTGTTTTTTTTTTGCGAGCTGGATTTTAATTTCATTTTAAACGTGTTGACGTTTACATTTGTAATTCGTTTCCATGTTTCTTATTCTTTGCACTGGTGCTGTTAACTGGTAAATGCTTCTTATATCATCCATATGTAATTCGTTATCAGATTCAGAAAATCTGATCAAATATCGATCAAGGAGGTTTTGTATTTATAGCTTCAAGCGTGAAATCTACACCGGTACGAAAAGGATAAAGCTCTCTAACACTTCGGAAATCTCCAGCACTACAGATTTTTCTAGTTACGCTTGAGCTCCAAAGCTGCGCTATTACAGTAGCGTCGAAACGATATATTCCTTTGGACTAAATTCATTGATCCAGCTGTGCTCCAAATAATAAAGCCTCACTAAAGGTGAATTTTGATTACCGGCGTAACCTCAAACGGTCAGAGTCCGGTAATACCTATTCATTACATACGAGGACTGTCAGGCGGCGAATATTATGAACCCTGAATTCGAATCATATGTCAAAAACATACCCAGATATGAGTCTTGATCATGCAAGCATTTAATGGCCCCAAATTACCCAGTTATTAAATTTTTTGTACGGACCCATTTGTACGGGGAGGGGGTTACCCCCACTTGAGAGCTTTTTCCCTAGCTTTCTCTAGCTTTTTCCCGGCTGTCAATCCACTTAAAAAGTCCACTATCCTGCCACTGGAGCAGTGTACCCTCCCAACTTCATCTCGCGAGAAACTTTTTCTCTCTATATAGTCCAGTTCATTTAGGAACTTGAAGGCTATGATCAGCTTGCCACTTACTCTTCTCTCCTCCATGGTACTTCTTTAGGCGGGGTGACCAGACCTCAGAAGTTGAATCCAATTGTAGTTCATGCTGTGAATAGCTCGCCCCAAATTTCCTTATCCATATGATTAGATGTGATGTTCATTCTGCCAACAGACTGTTTGATTCTTCAGTGTATATGATAGTTACTACTGTACGAGGAGGGAGTTCTACACAAGTGGGGCCCACTTCTTGAACTCCACTCTTGTACGACTTCTTGAACTATTGTATAGTCATCATTTGCAATACAATCTCGTAAAATTATTCCAGTCGTCCACTAACCTCAAACCTGGTTAAATATTTCTTTACATTTCTATTTCCAAAGTTTTTTCCTTTTTATGGCCTCTTGTTGCTTTATCAATGGATCTCTCGAAGAAATATTTACTTTCGACATTTTCAGTCTGGTTACGAACT
Source organism: Panulirus versicolor (assembly GCA_032361705.1). NCBI lineage: Eukaryota > Metazoa > Arthropoda > Malacostraca > Decapoda > Palinuridae > Panulirus > Panulirus versicolor. The sequence continues at coordinate 197 of JAUUDZ010410940.1, read as the reverse complement.
CGAAAGTATATACATTGCTAGAATAAACTGCTAACAACTGGTGAAAGTCATTAAACTCTATACATGTAAATAATATATCAGGATCCCAGTCATTCGTCAACCACATCAAGCGGAATGATCAATTCTTCCCACGGGTGTTCCTCTCTTACCTCTTGTATGCAACAAATCTCTCTCTCTCTCTCTCTCTCTCTCTCTCT
>JAUUDZ010410930.1:0-15144 GCA_032361705.1 Panulirus versicolor | reverse complement strand
ACCACATGGAAACGGAAAATACGAAGTGTCAAGCTCTTTTGTATAATTACATGGTGAGGACTGAGTACAGATAGAGAAAACCAGAATATATTACACCAGCCGCCACTGGACGGGGCCGGTAGATGAATTAAGAAACAGGTGAAGGGATTATGACACAGGTCAACCTCGAGGACCTCACCTCTCTCAAGTTACAAATTCAAGTTTTAACCTATGTTCTGGGAAACATATTCACAATTTCTTTACTTAAAAAGATATCTAATTTATATACACCAACATTTTCTTTTATCTTAATATTTCTATGCTGGTTAACATCCTCCCATTTTTTCCACCGTCTACTCTCCCATTTAATTTCGTTATCCTCCTATGATCAACCTTCTTCCATAATATTTTCGAAATTATCTCTGCGGTTCGCTGGTAATGCCCCCCACCTTCCCATTTGTCTTCATATTAAGCCCTTTTACCTTCCTTCTGACCTCCTATCCCTTTCTCTTGTACATCTCCCAATCACTTGTACTCCTTCCCTGCAAGAATCGCCCATACACATCTTTCTTCTGTTTCACCAGAAACTTCACTTAATTCTAGCAGATATTCCTCCATACCACATACCTGTTTATACATTGTATAACGACAGCAAATTGATTCAGTTAACAAGTTTTTATTCTAAGAAGTAATCCATTGACCTGTTAAACTTCATTCAGTTGCCTTTGTGAACTAAGATGGATTGGTGATATTATGCAACAACAAAAGAATACTCGGAAGATATCTCGCAAAGTTCTAAAACATTTGTCCCTGAACAGCTAAATCTTAGTATTCTAATGACGTTTCATCTGAATCTTTCTTTATTATTTCTGCATTCCGAATGAAATTCCCGGCAGAGCCATGTGCGACCTCAAATCTGATTTAGATATACGTGTTCCGTATCTATCTTTTGAACAATTATGGTTGTTCATGCTTCAAAGTCCTGTAATAATTGAAGGAAAATTAGCAAGCGTTGGTTTGGTAATTCCCTCACGAGCAAAATAATAATGTCCTGATAATTAGTAAATTTTGGCCTTCCTGTCTAATATGTTTTCCTCATCAGCAAAAATATTATATTTTCCCCACTTCATCCAATATTCCCTTTCACTCTTATCGTTTTCTTTCATGGCCACATAAGAATGTGGTAAACAAAAGACTCGTTTCTTTAACTTCCCAATATTTTTTTTTTCCTAATGTAAACGTAGGGCAAATGCTTTTTACATTGAAAGTCTATCAAAACAGAGAATTCCACTTGTATGTCCTATTCCAAGAAACAAATAAATGTTGATATCATTTCAAAGATTTTTGATTTAAAGGACACGGCATAAGTTGAGGGGGGGGGGTCTTATAATGGCATGAAGAATAAAGGATGAATCAGAAGCACCCAATCGTGTCGAGGCAACTGGGTAATAATCCTCATTTCGAGATCCATCGAAACTGAGGGTAACTGTGCGTCTTTCGTTGACTGTATGTGGTCTGTGTTAATGTTCCTGTGTGTGTGTGTGTGTGTGTGTGTGTGTGTGAATAAAACAGAATAGAACAAAATTGTTTAGCAGCTCAGACTTTTACAAATTGTATGGAACACAGCTCCTTAATAACATTAGCAACTATTTGAAAATGTGATTCAAGATTTACATTTAAGTAACTAATCAATATGACTCGTCAGCAAGAGTTACATTTACTTGTAATTACATTAATTCATTTATATACTAAATATTTCCCTCAAAAAGAGCGATAATTTGTTAAGAACAGCTACATTAGTATTATGCATTATCGAAATACATTTGAAATGAGTTTGCCCAGATTTATATTCATAGTTTCGAATATACTTACATCGCATCCTAACAATATCATCATTTTCACATTGAAAAAGTACATGATGCTCATCACCCACAACATTAACATCTCTTTTATTGCAACTATGACATTCCCTCTCTCTCATCTCGATATCTACCCACAAATTATTGGTAGTTTACTGCAACTATGGCCTTTCCTTTCTCTCATCTCGATATCTACCCACAAATTAGTGGTAATTTATCGTTAAAAATCTCGTAGTTTGCCCACTAAAATGCGACCACTCTGGGATAATCTTATACGATAGTCCTCCATACCATATTCCTATCATCTATGCATTCTATAATTACCACAAGTTGATTTCGTGACCAAGTTGTTATTCCAAGAAGTAATCCATTGATCTTCAAACCACAATTCAGTTGTCTTTCTGAATCAAGTTGGATCGATGATATTTTGCAATACCCACGCCACAGACAGGACCACAGTCATCATATATGTTTCAAATATAAAATATCGATGGTCAGGTGTCAACACCAAACACATGTCTACTGGCAACAAACATTTATACATTGAATAACTCAGTTTAGTGTTTCTAACTACAATCAATCGCGACCAGTATCAGGTCATTCTACATTTGATATACATCTTTTTGAGTGGGGAGACACCAAGTTCCCTATATCAGTGCTTGTGTTTTCCGCAGACACATAACACGTGTTGGAAAAATTTCACTTGCAATAATTCCATCTCCCTGACGCATAAATCATAACTGGTAACGCCATACAATTAAACAGGCCAATCTGCATATCAACTTGCAAATCACATTCACGACTTGTACCAATTAGTGAATACACAGCCTCATTGCCGGTTCTTTTTAACTCTAATTACCCTTTACGAGACCTACTATTGTAATTAAATGATACACCAAGGTACTTATGCTCGCTTGATACTTCAGTGTTCTCTCGAACAAATTTGAAATTATAATTATCAGTTTGAACTCTGCCTACAATGTTCGTTCTCCTGCAATATACTTTTAATTTCCAGTCGTTACAGTGGGTACACAAAGCTGTCAATGCCTGTTTCATCTCCTGCTCACTGTCACAGAACAGAATTGCATCATCTACATCCATTAACACAAGGAGATTCAAGTAATTGATGAAGCAGATCAATGAAATCTATATCACTGCAGCTGTAATCAATAAATTTCTCCTCAGTGACGTTAACATAAAAATGCAAAGAGTAAAGGCGACAAGCCCTCAACCAGCCAAACCACCCGTTACATATAAATGTATCAGACATCTGTTGTTTCAACCTTAAACAGGATCTAATATCAATGTACATATTTCTGATTCCATTCAATATATTCTCATTTGAATTCTTCCTCACTAACTCATGTCGGACACCTTCTCGCCACACTTTATCAAATGCACTCTTGCAGTCTACAAGCAAACAAAAAAGTTTCCTCCTTTTCCATGAAAATAGATGGATTAAACATTTAAGCCAAAATATATGATCTAATGTGGAGTATTCATGTCTAAAGCCAGCTTGTGTCTCGTTGATATTATGCATCACGTTAGAATAATCATTTAGACGTTGATATAATACGTAAGCAAAGAGTTTCCTCCACAAAGCTGAGGAGTGTGATCCCCTTGTCATTCTTAGGGTCACGAGTGTCATCCTCGTCTTTATACAGTGGCATATAATGCCAATGAGCCACTCAGCCGGGATAACACCAGTGTCAAGGATCTCATTAAACAGTTTAACATACAAGGGGGTGCGTTAAGTGTCAGGTACATTTAATATATTCATTCAGTATCATATCATTTCCATGGGAATTATTGTCTTCTAATTTACTGATGTTTATATTTCATCAGCAGTTATGGGGTTATTATGTATAGGCGAGATGTTGGTATTGCTAACCTCATCTTCAACACCATGTCCATTCCCACTGTCATCTTCATTCGAAAGCAATTCAAAATGTTCATAGAAATGAACGAGTGCAACAGGAATTTCACTAATATTCTCATTACTTTTTGATATTTTCCAATATGATCTTCAGTCTTTGCTTCATTGTTTCTTAATTACCTAATCAAACTGGCTTTCTCTTTATTTCTAACTTTTTTTATAGTTCCCTTTTTTATGTTCTACTTTTACCATTCACATAGTTGCAATTGTCATGGTTCTTTTGCGATTTATGCATAAATTTAGCTCTGTGGTATTCTGTTCTTCTCTTCCAACACTTGTCATCATACCTTTTAAAACTGTCTTTGTTGCTCTTTTTCCATATATCTTATCTTCTTAGATTGTGAGGCAAACTTTTAATGCAGGTCCAGTTAGGATTAGTTTCAGTTCTTGCTTATCTCATCAAAATATAACTCATTCATCTGTATAACCTACTCCTTCCCTCTACAATGATCAACATTCCTCCCATATTCACTCATAAGGATCCGATCAAAGGCCAGGCCATCATATCCATGAGCCGTACCTTCGTACTCGATCTCAAGAATCAAACCCGCTGTGTTCCGAGGAGTTAAGAGGCCTAACGCCCTAAACATGAGCTCCCATCCCAAACTCTCTCACTGCGACCTCTGATATACTCGTATTTTCTTGCCTCTCAGAGGATGCATGTTGCGAACGCGTTTTCCATGGCAGTTCCGATGTTGCAGACCCACGCAGACTCTAGGTAGTGTCATGGGAGACAGGCTCGTCCCTCGCTTTCCAAGCCTTCATTACAAAAGAGGAAGTTCCCTGCATCAGACCAAGACTTCGCTCCTCCCCTTCATTACCCAGCAGGAAGCGACCCAACAGCAGCATTCCTCCTCCCTCCTCCTCCTCCTCCTCCTCCGCCGCACCATTCTTGACACGTTGTTTTCGAAGCCGTGGGAGGACCACTGTAGCAGCTGACGGTGTTGGCTTCCCTTGTTGCTTGTGAGGTTGTCTTAGGGATTTTCAGTGAATCGTCATTCACTGCATCACCACTTACAATTACTTGGTATCGTGTATCATCATCCGCTTGGTATTCTCCATTTTCTATGGTACTTAAACACTTATAATTGTATGAATCAAGTATCGTAATTAGCTTTGGTATTGCTGATAACTCGCCATCACTGTTATTTTCGTGTTCACTGCAGCACCTGACGGCGACTTGGCATATATATATAGTCCCTTATGTTTGGGCTATGGACTTGTTTTCACTATCTGGTAGGAAACTTGTTGGAACAATAACATGTGCTGAATTTCTACATATATATGTCATTACAAGAGCTAAAATTAACATGATTTGCGAAATTTAAGGCGCATTAACAAATTACCGGAAGGGGACACGAAATCTCACTAGTCGTCCAGGACCTGTGCGTTTTGGACACGAAATCTCACACGTCTAGGACCTGTGAGTTTCTGTTAGGTTTCCCCGTCCTCCTTATCTTCAGTTGCTCGTTAGACCTCTTTCGGAGATCATGTGGGGTTAAGACTGTTTGTTGAATCATCAGAACAGCGAGTACACCTGGGAACTCTGGACCTGGGGGGAGGGGGAGGGGGGAGGTTACAACTCTAAGGCAAGAAAACAAAGATATGATTGGTACCTCCGGGCTAGATTCCAACCCGGAACGGATGAGAGACCCACAACTGAAGGATTGGGTGAAAGTGGATGAGAATGATACGTACGAAGCAATTTTGTTGGGAGGATATATGGCTGAACACAGTGTGTCTTTCACTCAAGTGAGAACCATGAAGAACCATGTTTCCTTGATAGGGAAATTGCACGTAAATTGAAGACGAAATGAACCAAGGCATCATATTTGTTCCCAGATGGTATTGCTTGGGAAGAAAAACAGATAGTAGCTAACATTTGCAAAGAAACTTTTTTTTTTCATTGATTGTAAATAAGCGTATTGATGTATCCGTGTCCCATGTACGGTATCATGATGAAAATAAGTGTAAGGTTACAGATGCACTGTTAAATGTGGCCAAAGTTGAGGAAGTTATACTCTCAAAAGGATGAGACGCCATTAACTCGATGCATACAAGAATGTCAGTGACCTTAATGTTGGTGGTGGAAGTGAGGCTATGCATCTTAAGGGATCTCTAAGAGAAAAGGAAAAAAGATATTTCGCCTTAAATATCATGCGTTATTGGTAGAATTATGTTCATAGAATAAGAATGTTTTGTATTTGATGAAAACAGTGTCCCATACGCTGCGAATCAAAGAACCCAAGGAAGTTCTTACCCCCCTCCCCCCTAGAGGAACATCGAGTTCACAGTAAAACTGGCAACTCATTTTCCTACACTCGTGAAAGAATAACACTTGAATAATCTGGAGGAGATAATGGTACACTAATGAATCCTTGGAAAGCATGAGAGATACGCCAACAACTTTCTGGTATGGATTACAGACAACCAAAGATGGCACAACCAGTTCGAATTCGGTCTTCGTTCAAACTTTATATATGCAACTTTTATATACGCAACTTTTATATATGCAACCTTTATATATGTAAACTTTGTATATGCAAACTTTACATATGCAACCTTTATATTTATGCAAACTTTATACATGTAAACTTTATATATACAAACTTTACATATGCAACCTTTAGAAAGGGTAAGGTAACAGGAGAAACTTAGATCACTGTGGGGTCGACCTAGCAAAATTGAAAAGCCAGGTCATAACAGGTCGACTTAGGCACGATCCCCCTCACATATTTGTTTGTCACGTCAGGTCATAACAGTTCAACTGGACCAAAAACCTTTTACATACCCAATCTGATATTTCTGGATCACAGTCAAGGTGGTCACAGAACATATGTATGTTCTGATCATGTTTTAGAAATGATAAAAGATTCTGCAACCTTTCTCTGTAATGGAGATCTAACTTTGGCAACGCAGAGGACACCCATGAACACTGGATGATCATTTGAAGCTGTTAAGCCACTCAGCACCAACATGATTGTCACCCATGTCTCCCCCCACCGCTACTCACCAAATCAACCAAATCTCTTGGGAACGTTGCTAGGTACTTAGTCACTCGCTATTAGAATGGGTAGTCGAAATTTTGGATACTCATGTGAATGGTATCGGTCATGTCTCTCTACTGATCATTAGCTTAATGATCAACCGTGGATAGTTTTACTTGCCACTGGGGTGGAATCGAATGTCTCGGTACCCAGAGATGATTCGGTATGTAGTGGTATCTTGCCTCTCATCCTTGCAACGGTACTCAGCCACGCCTCTTTACTCACACCTCACTACGCACTCACTCGTCTTTTACCGATTTCTCACATACTACAGGAATGGTTTTCAAGTTTATTTTACTTCTCAAATAGTAGTACGGATGTCGACACTACCTCCCCACTCAACAGGGGGTATAATACTAATCGTTATGTGAGCACTCATTACTCATATGGTACTCCACGTTGTCTCACCACTCATAACTGAAATGATGCTAGCAATATGTAATTACTCATAAACCAGCTCGTTGCCTAATTGGGGCTCGCCATGCAAGGTTGATATCGTAATCAATCATCTCCTGCCATTTACTCTTGGCTTTTGATGTTGTCAGGTCCCGTCACTCAACAATACCTCATCATTCACTAAGAACTCTTATGACTTCGTGACACAATGAGGATCCGGTACTAATATCTTCTTATGCTATTCTTTCTTGTCATGTAATCTGATCCTATTCCAGTGTTGTCAATAGACTTTGCCTTAAACCATGGTTATCTAGCTACTTATGCCGTGATCACTCAGCTGTACTCTATATTTCTAACTCAGATTAGGTACTCAGTCACGCGTGGTAACCACTAAGTACTTGCACTCCCCCATGTACTCACTGCCACTTATAACTTGTTTTCAACCCTACCCACAGCGGGCTTGATACACGATCTTGCATCACTGCCTACAACTGGCGTGGTGATCAGCCAAGTAACCAACGATTGTTTCATACTCTGTCGTTTTCTCGGTATCAGACGGTAGTTTGAGACTCGTTGCAAGTTCATGGTACATCTCTGGCTCAGTGCTTCACCATGTCGTGTCATGAACTACAGCAACATTCAAACTAAAGTGAAGACTCGTTTTAGACCTGCGAAGCACATTTTTTTTTTCCGAATCGAATCACGAATCTGATCCTCTCTTAGATATTCTGATTAAATCGAAAAACGAATCGAATCTACTATACAGATGCAGATTATAGGGTATGTAGTCTATGCGGTATATAAGATTTGGGCAAAATGGTGGTTGTGTCTGTTTTTTAATTTTTCCGTCAGTTACCTTTAAAAAGAAAGAGAACTGCCGGGACATTCCATTAAGAAAATTAGAAAGAGCTTACAATGATGATTCATTGTAACCATAACGAAACTCTCGTCTTATGCAATGTTGTCCGGTAAGATAATGCTAAAACATCGAATCGAAGTTCGAGATACTGAATCGATTCGAAATCTCCGTCTCGAATCGGAATCAAACCAAACCTCACCCGAGCTTCGCAGTGCCCAACATTGCTGCAACCGACATAATAACGTATTTGTACAACATTACGCACTACTGACGTGAGCAGTTTTTTCACTCTACAGGCAGTTGCAAACAGCAATAAACAACTGTAGACAAACAGCCTGACACTTCCAGGTCATAGACCGGGGGATTCCAACCTACTCAGTGTTTCGGGGTCTCGATGTGGTTCACCCTAGCGTGAAAATGAGCCTCGTTGAAATAACGGTAAATCACCAATACATCATTAAACTCCATGAGGGTTACTAACAGCTGTGTGTATCACTTGTCAAAATTTGTTCTCTACTATTGGAACGTCGCTTTTTATCAACATCTTTATCAGCTTCGTTTTCAGCCATATTTGCAACGATATTATCTCCTTGATAGCCTTGATAATACCTAATCATTCATCATTCAACATTAGCTTCACATTCGACCAACAGACTTACACCCTTCAACATTAGCCCCATATTCGACCATACCTCTCCCTTTGCTAAGTGTTCGATACTTTATACGACTCGCAACTCACCAGCAGCGTCGTAATCAGGTAAATATACATCTCACAATTTGACTACAACGCAACCAGCGTCTCAGATCTTGTCCGTGGATCTACACTGAACATTACGAAGCCCATGGGTGAATTAGCGATCACAAATATTCATCATTAAGTTTGGATACAGTGTTTTTAAGTTCCCCTAAACACTATTAGTTTGGTACATATGTAATGCTTCCTAGTCTACTGCTGGCATTGTGGGGGATACCATGTCCTCTACATGGCGTTGTGCGGGAACCATGTCTTCTACAAAACATTTGCTTGGAACTCAAAACTGTGTATCTAATCCTTTTTTAATGGGATTGTTGCCAAATCGTTTCTCGCTTCTCCAAACTGCACTGGGGGCGTCACTTACTTTTGTCATCCTAACCTGGCCTGATGCTAAACAAAGTCTCGTTACTCAAAGATGATTTCGCACTTTATGTCACGCTTTCCCACTTGTTATTTGGGACTAAACACTCCGAGGTCGTTAGTTGGGGGATTCGAACCTACGTATTAGAGTTTCGGGGTCTCGATGCGTTTCGCGACAGCGTCAATAATGTTTCAATCTTTTCCGATGAAATATGTTCGACGATGAAAACATAAACCGCTGAACAAACATTTGTGAAAATGGTAAATTCACGATGTCAATAATAATATTCTCAACATACATATACATGGAAAACACACATTTGGTACATAATGCATAGAAAAAACAGGAATCCACACTGAATACAGCATACATATTTCGTCTAAATAAATGCAAAAATAAAGACGTGTGGATAAATAATGTAGAAATAATTCCACTTACTTGCATCCTGGGTGTTGAGGTCAGATCAGGCCTGTGCCTCACTGCTGGCGTCATAAATATCTACAACATCAACGGAAGATGACTTACCTCCCTCCCTCCCTCCCTAGTGAAGGTCTTCGTAAAGACGTCTTATGTCCAAATTCTGGCCTCCGCTTGCCGCCTCCTGTGACGAACGCTTGTGTGAAATCTGCCTGACACCAACAAAGTGAATGTTTCCACTTTATAAACGTCTATACACGAGATGCTTTAGAGTTATAAGCAACCGTTCTTACATTCACTGGTATTTAAACAGTTACCGTAGCGAAACACTAGAGGAACACCGATTCGAAAACGGGTTTAAAACAATTTTATAATCACAGGCACACTGGCTATATCCATGAGACGCTAGTGTCCTGGGTTGACTGAAGCACAATTAGCAAAGCTGCACCAAGAAGACTGTATGTAGGGATTGTATGTAGGAAAAGCAACTGTCGCAAATTACCAGTCATTTTGAAGAGGCGTGAGAAGTTGCCAAATAGCGCCATCTTAGCGGTAAACTATTCAACTTCTAAAGGAGAACGTGAAGAGAACGGTTAGAGTCATATGGCTTATGAAAGATATCGGAGAAAATAAGCAAGTGACTATAATAAAGCATTTGATTCTCGTTTGCAGGAATATGTATTAGATTTCTAACTTTTGTTAGAAGAAAAACTAGACTAATGTTTTTTCATTCATGTAATTCCGTTTTGCATGATTCTAGTGCTTCATTCATACAAGTATTTAGATGTATATTAAGAAATATGTAAAATACTTTCATTTTTCTTTCATATTCCCTTTCCAGTTAACATGACATTGACGAAATTATTAGTATATTAAGTAATGGTTGTATTGAGACTGGATTGAAAAAAAAAAAAAGCATTCATTCAATCGTCTTTATTGTAAAACATAATCACGTCAGTAACATTTGCGATGAGTAACTTATTAACAGCTAAGATATTGAAAGCTACCCCCGACCCACGAGGATCAGGTCAAAGACCGGGAGTGTTGAAGACGTAACGAAATGGAAGGTGTAACTGAGATGGAGGTGGCTATTGACCTATGGCCCACAAGGGGCCGAGGTTGTGGTAAAACGCATCTGTCGAAGGTGAGGCCTATGATCCGTTTGTCGATGAGTCAAAATGAATTTTTGTTCGTCTTGGGTGGAATGAGGATCCGATTGTCGAGGGTGGGTGGGTAGTAAAACTGCACTTATTGAGGTTGAAGTGAATTCATGGACAGAACAATGGATATAATTTGATTGATATTTCCCTCTATGATAAGCATTATGGTGAGTTGTAATGAAGAGAGACACAGTGCATTCATTTGTGAATGTTGGCGTTTGTAATTAAATAATGCTTCCTCACTTGGGAGAGCCTTGACACCCCATCGACCTGTCTAGCTGTTCAACATTGGCATAATGTTCATCTGTCTACATTCACACCATCATCTGTCTACAATCGCACCGGTATTCTTTCTCGTGTTGGAGATTACTATCGCAGGCAATTATCCACATCGAGACAAGACCTTTAAAATAAAAAAAGGCTACAAAAAAAAGTAAGTAATTATGACATTAGTTATCTGCTTAAGAATGATTTCAAACGAAATGGGAAACGAGCCTCTTCAATATGAGCCAGGTAACGTAAGACATCCATTAGGAGGGAAAGGTTTCTGAAGACTTAGTGGTGTAGGGAAAGAACCAGACTCTTCTACAACGACGGTGACACGATAATCATGTGAAGCAGTGGCTTACTAAGCATGGTGCAGTGGAGGAACACATGCAGCCAGTTCTCTGGCTGACCAGGAACCGATGTAATATCCACAGCCGAGGAGAGATTGTATCAGTGCTGCTGAAGTGGGTCAAATTGTTAGGTTACGCTGAGGAAGTCCACGAGCCGTATCGCTCTAGATACGACACTGTCGTGTAAGTGTGTTTCGCTAGAGCCGCCCCGGGTGTGAGGGCAGTAATCCCTCATATAGAGACGACTGAATGAGGTCCACTAGTGCTGTCGTAAGCTGGTGGTGAGGTCTCGGTCTTCCTTGCGACGGACGCGGAGGGAGTTCGTGGTCGGAATATCTGTTCCAGAGGAAAAGAATTGTTGACATCCTAACAAGATTTCCCACTTTCTTGGAAGCAGAGTTTCCCAATTGTGTGAAATTGCTACAGAGATACCAAGCATGTACATTGTGGTTGAGTGGTTGAATTATTAAGTTATGAAAGGAGATGGGATTGTTGTAAAGGGTTTGAGAAAGAGAAATGGGAAGAAATAAAGTTTGAAAAGCGACAAATTCAACACTGTTACGACTGCCTAACTAAGGAAATCCTTTCCACGTCCTGATTTTAGAGGAATTTGTAACGAGACGAGAATCAGAGACGAGGTGACATGCCATTGAGTCCATGTGACTTGCTTGCGTCCAGCCTTCCGGACTCTGAGGCAAGAGATGACACAGAAAGACAAAGGATAAGTCATAGATGCGTCAGGAATACCAGTCATTAAATCTGGAAGTGGAGGAGAAACGAGAACGAAAAAGAATTACTTCATCATTTGCAGAGAGAGAGAGAGAGAGAGAGAGAGAGAGAGAGAGAGAGAGAGAGAGAGAGAGAGAGAGAGAGAGAGAGAGAGAGAATATCACCGAAATAGGAAAGCCAAGGAAAGATAGCACGATAGGAATCTTTATACATCAAACTAACTTATCATTGGAAACAATAGAGACGTTGTTGTCACTCTTCTTCAAAATAAATGAAAGTCTTCCTCTCCTTTCATCTTATCATGATTGTGGGCAGGAATGAGAGCTCAATTAAAAGTGAAGGAAGAAGGCATCTGTATAGTCGAGTGCGCCAGGTCCTTTAAGTGACTATTCTCAATACAAGAACGATTAAGCCACGGCCTATAGGAGGAGACAGCCCTCGAAGAAGAGGCAATACTATATACGTCTTCATTCCTGCAATTCTAATCTTCGCTATATGCTCACCGGAAACAGAAGCATCACGCGAAGCCACGTAGTAATATTTCCAAATAAAAATCCAATAAGATTCTCAAGTGAATCAAGACAGCACTATAAAAAATATCGATACTGGTTGTTCAAATGGGGCAGCCGGAGGAGCAGAATGAAGATTGAGTATAGAACTGTTGGGTGAATGAATCTAGGGCGAGATTGTTTAGCTGTAGCTCGAAGGATAAGAAGTGTGTTGAGTGATTGGTCGTGACAGCCTGAGATATGGAGATCATCGCTGGTAATTGCCCCAGAGCACTAAGAATGGAGTACATGAGGGCTTCGATCCCTCACCATCAATGTGTGATAAATTCACTTCCTCATTACAATGTACGTTCAAAAACCTCCTAAGTAGTGGACCTCATCTTATGAGAGAATGTCACTGCTCTATGGCAGGACTTTAGGTAGACGAAGAAAGTTATGATGTTTGTAGGTACGGCAGTAAGTGAGACAGAGAAAAGAATAAAGTGGCGATTGGGAGATAAATCTTCAAGCCTATGACGTCAAGGTTTACAAATTCAAAGTCTTCAAAATAGCAAACGAGGTGCGTTACTGCTAGGAGGTGAAAGTTATCCCTGAAAATGTTAGATGGATTCGTGGAGGAACGTAGAGGGAAAGCTTCTTACAAGTACCTGTGGATGTTGGTCAAACTGACAGGATTCAGGCTGAAGATCGCATCTTCCATTTACTAACAGTGTTACAGCCGACAATATCTCCCTATCCATTACCGGCCATGACAAAGACACGTCTCTGTCCATTACTTACTCGTTTTTCCACCAATATTGCTACTCGCTTCCATCTTGACACTGTCATGCATCATTATCCTGAACCAGTTTGATTCATTCTTGCCGTTAGGCAGAGTTCCATTACACACACGTGGGTCGTATTTTCCCACATTTTGACTTTTCAGTGTCTATGTTAAGCAAACTTCGCCATTCACTGTCATTTAGCTTTTCGATTCCTCTTATGCATTCAATCATATTTCGCCAACAACAACAGCCACATGATACTTTAACATGACATGCTTCTCACATTTGGCTTGAGTGCTGAAAACCTATGTTTACTACTTCAAAACCATATCTCTCTCCACTAATATCAAACCATACCTTATCACCCACTGTTGAATCATTTATACTAATAAACACCTCATTATCTGCTATAGTCCTACTCCTGAAGCGTATTTATCTAATATTCCTGGGTAGTGTTTATCTACTCACTCGTGGTTTAGTTTTCTAACATTTCTCCTCACTTAATACCTTCGCTACGCTCAGCAACATGTCTTATAGCAAGCAAATTACTCAACCTTAATTCGGCATTCTCTTGTAGACCATAGTCATTCACCAGTAACCACTGGTTTGGTCTTTTACCATGATGTCCTGTCACCCACTGCCGCCAATCTGGCACTGAAGGGGACTGTGCCATTTACTTTTACATCAGTCTTTTATCGTTACTCAGATTGGACATAACCATTTCTCACGATTATACTGGCATGCTACTCAGCCATATCGAACAAATCATTTCTTGAATTCAACAATATATCTTCATTTACCATGGACTAACACCCCAACCATTCCTTCCTGGTATTCAATCATCTTTTGTCTTTCATTTAGCTTGTTGCTCAACGGTATGTCTTCGCTCAGCAGGCATAATGTACACTTGTACATTCATCGATCCATGATTTTGCATAGTACTCACCCAGGTCTCGTCACTCTCTACAGGACACACTCATGGAATGGTGTCCCCTCATGGTATGGTATTCCACCACCGCCTACCACTCATAACCATCGTTATGGCCAACCATTGCTTGTTACGTCTTAAAAGAAAACCGGGGTAGCAATACACGCAGGGAAGTCAGTCATTATTCCCATTCATTAGTAACAGCGAGGTCAACAAATGCTTCCCATTCATCGCTGGCAAATTAGTCAACCATAGAGAGTAATTGCTCCCCGCTCGTTATCAGCCTAGCAGGCAACCATTGTTCTCCTCGCAGTGTTATCAGAGTAGTTTCTCAATGTTTGTTTGTTTGTTTTTTCTACCTGACACTCGGCATTGCAGATAACGAGTGCGCCTCATTCCTTACTTGCAAGATAGTCAACTGTTGCTCCCGGCTCAGTTGGCTTTAAGCATGGTCGCCAAACATTCCTTCCCGCTCGTAATATGCTAAATAGATACAAGATAACCACTTCCGGTAAGATGATGTAGCCCCGACCTTGAACAAAGATTGTTCCTTCCCTACTCAGTACTATGACGATAGTCAACCACTCTGCCTCATTCATATATCCTACGGTAGTTTAATCATTTTCCTCTGCTATGTAATAGCATGGTAGAAAACCCTATTCTTCCCCGTTCATTTAAGTACAAGGTATTCAATCATCCAACTCATTATAATCTTGTTGCCCAAGATATTACTTTATCATTCATCCCAAATATGGTTATGGACCATCATTCGTCTCCACTTATGGACCATGGTACTCACGTCCTTGCCACTCGCGACACAAAATTGGCA
>JAUUDZ010410919.1:0-15151 GCA_032361705.1 Panulirus versicolor | reverse complement strand
AGATGTTTTATGGTGATGGACTATTTTTCTCCTCAAAATGAGTGACTAAACTGTATAAACTGAAGAAATTCATCGTTCTGCAACTAGGCATAAGTCACTGAAGGTATCAAAATAAGAATGAGGAGTAACATGAAAGTGAACCACATCCACTTGGGAAGAGAAACTAACGTGTATTTGTATACTTATGATAGTGTGAGCACCAAAAGCTACCCCGCAAAATAAACGTGAGAATGTATACATACACAACATCTGGATTCGCGTTCATAAGGACGTAAACGAAACCTAGGAGACAGAAGTGAGCTGAGGGCGCTGAGGGCACGGTGCTGTGAGCCCCTCCACTTGCTGCCGGTGTAGTGACGTCACGAAGTACATCTTTATAACGTACCCAAGAAAGAAAGTTAACTCCATTTGTAATCGTAACATTATAAGCAAACTAATGGAGATTATTAATGTGTTTCTTTGTCTGTCCGTCTGTCTGTCCCCACTGCTTTGTCTCACAGCTCTGGAATACCTTGAGAGCTGTTGTATGTAGAGCTGAGTGTTGCTTCTTGGAAAAGAAAAAGAATGTTTATGAATTTGAAAATTCAAGCTCGCTACTAACATACGAGTGTGGTGGTAGGGGCGAAGCGCGCCTCCTCGTGCCCAGTATTCTAAATTCAATATAGCATGATCTTATGAATTAATAAGAGGAAGAAAAAAGAAATATAAGACTAAAATTCGTAGCGTTGATTGGCAGTGAAAAAAAAGGGTGATTAAAAATCAAGACGACACGAGTGGTGTGCCACATGGATCAGTCTTGGGACCGGTTCTCCTTCTCATAGACGCTACTGTCATTGCTAATGGGCTGCAGTGTTAGATATCAAGATTCGCAGAAGGTAATAAGCTGGGATGTAGAGCTGCAAGGTTTACAGCGGCAAGATGACATAGATAAACTCAAGGCCTGGGCTCGCTATGCCGATTGAATTTCAACACCGATAGCAAAAATGAAAATGCAAGATCCACACACTGGATTCTGTTGAGGTACGGAGATAGATAAGGAAAAAGATTTAGGTGTAATAATCTTTGTAAACGTAAAGCCAAGTGAGAAGTATATAAATGTGTTAAAAAAGGAGGTAGAAATTATGTTTCAAAAGCAGGTCATCGTCGAATCAAAGTCTAAGAAAGGAAATCTTTACCCTTCGCTGGAGAGTTCGTGCCTTGAATATCCTGTTTAGCGTTAGTTATCCAACTTGAATAAAGACATGGACAAGATGGGCAGAGTACGGTGGCGACAGAACAAGAAGTTTTCCGTAATGAATAACAAAACCTATGACAGCCGATTAGACAACTTAAACTTATTCAACTTAAAGAGAAAAGATTAAGAGGTGATTTGATTTTGATCATCAAAAGGCTTTGTCTTATATCACTCGTAGTAATGGATACAAACTCATGGGTGAACTTTTTACTTCGAATTAGGGAAAAGTATTTTGTCTTCAGCAGGATTTGTTAAGACATGGAGAGATTTTCCAATTAGAGAAAATAAGTTTAAATCAACTAAACCAATACTTCTCCTCAGGTCCACGACTGACATTGTTTGCATCCTCCTAGTTACAGTATCTGCGCCTCCTTAGTTATACTGTTTGCACCTTCCTAGTTACATTATTTGTGCCTCTCTAATTACGTCATTTGCGCCTCCATAGTTACATTTTTTGTGCCTCCTTCGTCACACTGTTTGCGCCTCCCTAGTTACAGTATTAGCGCTTCCTTAGTTATATTGTTTGCGCCTCTCTAGTTACATTATTTGCACCTTCTTAGTGCTAGTATTTGAGTCTCTCTAGTTACATTACTTGCGCCTCCCTAGTTACGTAACTGGCGCCTCTTTACTTATATTATTTGCCCATGAATAGTTACATCATTTGCGCCTCCCAGGTTACGTTAGTTCGCCCTCCTAGTTCCACTGTTTGCATTTCAATGGTTACAAGATTTTCGCCTCCCAAGTTACATTATTTAAGCCTTCCTAGTTGCATTGTCTGAGTCTCATTTTTTTTACATTATTTGCCCCTCTCTAGTTACGCATTTTGTGTCTTTCTTGTTACATTATTTGAACTTCCCGAGTAACATTATTTTTCAACTATCTCGCTAAATTGCTTGCGCCCCGGAGTTACATCGTTTGTGCCTTTCTAGTGACATTGTCTGCACTTCCTTAGATGCAAAATTTGCGCCTTCCTAGTTACAGTGTTTGCGCCTCCTTAGTTACGTTGTTTGTGCCTCCGTTACATGGTTTGCTTCCCTAGTTATATTGTTTGCACTTCTTTAGTTACACAATTTGTCTTCCTAGTTTCATTGTTTGCTCCTAGCTAGTTACATTATTTGTGCCTCCTTAGTTACATTGTTTGTGCCTCCCTAGTTACATTATGTCTCAATAGTTACATCATTTGTACCTCCATAGTTACATTATTTGCGCCTCCATAGTTACATTATTTGCGCCATTTTAGCTACATTGTTTGTTCCTCCCTAATTACATTATTTGCACCTCCTTAGTTACATTGTTTGTGACTCCCTAGTTATACCATTTGCGCCTTCCTTGTTACATTATTTGCGTCACCCTAGCTGCACTGTTTGCCCTTCCTTAGATATATCATTAGTCCCTCCTTAGTTACATTGTTGGCACCTCACTAGTTTCCGTCTAGTTTACAATCATTCCTCCGTGAGACATCTGTTTGCTTGTCTTCTCTTACCACGTTAATCTCCAAGTTTCTAATCATCTTCTGTTACCACAATCATCCTCCAAAAGGACACAAGGTTCTGGTGCTGTTCGCGTTATCTGTACTCCTGTGTATCCCTTTGTATGATACACATTTCCTCGAACATAATGGAAAAAGAAGGTATTTTCATTTCGTGTTTTTTTTTTTTTATTTCTTAAACAACACCAAACGTAGAACCAGCGAGCAAGTTGGAGTTTGGGAAGGCAGGGGATAGGAGCATGGCAGTCATGTACTGTTCATGACTGATGCCGCACTACGCTCACTGCTAGATCCCCTGGTCATCAAGTAGCAGAAAAATTCACATCACTACACGAAAGGCAAGATGTTGTGTCTCCCTGATCGTTTTCATAGATACAGTTGACAAGCAGATGCAAGCACGGTGTCCCACACGCCTCTTACACTTGTGGCTACCCCACCGAGTGCAGACCACCTCTAGCGCGGACCCACGATGACCTCGACTCAAGGAGTGGACCAGAAAGGTGGTCCGTGGTATGCGGCTCAGCCTCCCTCCCCTTTGTGTCCACAGGATCATATTCTGAGTAACATGAGATCGATTCGAGATCATAAACATGACTCGGTTCACTGCAAGTACTAGAATTTCTCTCTCATTTATTTATTCATCTTTCTTATTCTATATATAAATATGATTCAAGAAGCAACAATAGAGTGAAGAATTTTCACTTCGAAACGTCTCCTGATGGAACTTTGATGGCTATCTTGGGTTGATGCACAGCTGCGACCCATGTTCGAAAGTCTGGATTCGAAACCATCTGACTCATGTCTGCCAACTCGACCTCAACGTAAATGATTTTTATGAAGATCTATTTTTTTTCTCCCTTCGCCTGACACGGAAGGCACGTGGCTTCGTAAATAAGACAAAAAAAATGCGAGACACTGTGACCCATTGCCTCATTGCGGCAAGACCCATTAAGCTGTTATTAGCCTGTCCCAGCTTCTCCCCACGTCAAACTATGCCGTTTACGTGAGCAGCTGGATAGAGTGAAGAGTATCACGTCATCCCACATATGGCGCAACGTACTTGAACACGATGATCGCCATTATCAATCCTACAACACACGTCACTAATGTATTATTCTCAGTGACATTTACATTTCGCTGAAACTGGCAATCAAGCATTTAGGGAAAATAAGACAGAACGCGTTGAACTTACGAGTGACACGGACCTTTCAGTCAATGAGACGGTGACCTCATTGTGAGGAGATGAGCTTCGCATTACACTCCTCACGTCTTACAGGTCTGTGCTGGACCCTTGGCGGTGAGAGTGTGTTATGTGAGCACATCCTTATAGCCAGGAGAGACGTCTTTCAGAACAGTGTTCGTCATGATTTTGAGCTATAGTGATAAATGTGACCGACCTCACATGCATATCACCATCTGCCTGGCTAATTGTATCATATAGTGTTACTGAAAGACATGTCATGTCTCGTATGACAGTATTAGGCAGACGACTGGAAGGTGGTAGGTGCCAGCCTATCATCACTGCAACTGTGTACCCAAACATCTCTGCCCTTACTTGACCTACGTGTATTTATAACCAAACAGTAAACCTCTGATGTCACGTCATCTATACACGTAGAATATGTAGAATATACACATCCGATATATCGAATGGTTCCATACTATAACTAAAGGCTGTTCAGATGGACCCGGAGGATAAAGTAAGCATCCGCGTTGAATCACCAGAGACTGGTGTATGTGGCGTACGTCAGCTGATACCGGAACATAAGGACATGAAATATGTGTTAACCCGCGTGAGTGCACAGTAACAAAACCTTGATACTACTTTTACTGCTGCTGCTGCTACTACTACTACTACTACTACTACTACTACTACTATTACTACTATTACTACTACTACTACTATTACTACTACTACTATTACTACGGCTACTACTACTACTATTACTACTGCTACTACTACATAATAAAGATAAATGATAGTATTCATAATGGTAATAAAAATTCTATCAAACTTGTCTGTCGTTTCCCAAGTATCGAGTAACTCCAGGAATAGACGAGGAAATGACCTCATTTGCTCAAATTCACTCTCGTGCTGTCACGCACAAAGCACCGAAACCTAAACTTCCTACCCATAGAAAACCCCACAGATCCTTCTTTAGCTTCTCCTTTCCGATTCATATGCCCTAGTTCAGCCCACTTAGAGCACGTCGCCCACTGTATACCACGTCATTCCAATTCGCTCTATCTCTGACGTGTTCAGTCTCCGGTTTCTCAAAACATCTTCCGCTCCAACGTTCTCCTTGTTCCCTCCACTTCAGTCAGCCTCTCCTCATTCCTCCTCTCCCTTTGTCCATACCATTTTAGCTTGCTCGCCATGCTCCTCTTACAACCACACCTCTCTCTTACACTATCACCTCACTCGATTGCCTCTCTCTACATCATATATTGTCCTTAAGAATCTCATTTCTAACACATCCACCTTCTTTTGTACTTTGTTGTCTGTGGTTCCCGCCGCGGATCCTTACAACACCGTCAGGACTACTATACCATCAAACATACCCATCTTTGTTGTCAGAGACAGTAACTTCTCTTTTTCCACTCATTCCTTAGTGCACCCAGAACCTTGGCGTCCTCTCATCCACCCTTTAACTTACACTTCAGATTTCACGATTGCATCCACTACTATATCCACTCCAAGGTGTCTAAAACAACAAACTTCCTCGAGGTTCTCTCCGTTCAAAATGAAACTCGAACCAAGCAACTTATCAGGTGTGTCTTGACACATTCGACCCCAGATGGGTCGTGGTGGTCGCTGGGGCCATAAAACTGATATGTGTGTGTGTTATGTACTGTGTATGTATAAATTGGGTGGGATGGTGGATGCTGGTCGGCCGTGCCGGTATGAAAAAGGACAAGGATGTATCCGATATCATAAATACGAGAGTAAACGTTACCAGGAAAACGTCCCCTGAAAACTAAACATCTTGCCAATTACAATACGCATGCGCCGTTGCTTGCTCATCCTCAGACAAGATCAAGATCGCCACAGCGTGTCGCGGGGTAGGGAGCTGGTTGTGGCTTACTATGTTTTTGAAGGAGTGTCCTGAAGGACGACCAGCGAGGACCATATCCGTCCCAGGACCCCCCTGATAGGAATACATCTAGATAGATAAGCGCGCCATTCATTCTGGGAAGATAAGGTAACATTCAAGATAACAAACACATAATCCGAGATATCTACTTCCCTAAGAAAATGGTATCAGTTCGTCATGAAAGAAAACGGAAAAATTCTTAAACATGCGTAGAAAATGTTTCGTTTCGTATTAGTGGGATACCTGAAGATTACGGGTACGTATGGAGTCTTATGTATAATATATGGCAAAACCAGTGGTGAAGAATAGAATGTTGTAAGTCTGTAAGCCACAATTTTAATCTTCATATTAAGAAAGAGGAACACGTCATTGTTCACATACTCATGCAAACAATGGCTAATACATATATATATTTTTGTTTCATATTCTATATCAGCAACTCACACGATGATTAAGGGCCTTCCCCATACAATAAAGACCTTCCCCATACATTGTCAAGGTAACTCTTAATGTAATAATGAAATGCACTTACGAAACAATCTACGAACGTTCTAACATACAGACCAACTTTTATCCATTTCATTCAGTTTCCCTGATAACTCGTAGGTCTAATGGCGACAGGGGTCGACTAGCCCTCAACAATAATGCAAAAACTTATTCATAATCATAAGTAACATTTTACCTTTGGAAAGTATCGAAAATAATGAATTAATAAGTTTATCGTCTGACATACATTTACACACACAAAAGATGTTTGTGTGTGCGCGCATGTGCGTGTGTGCACATAGGAGTAAAGAGACGGGGAAACACAAATACTGGTCATAAAAGGTAATCACACACCAAAAGGAAAAAGAAAATAAAGATTGCTTAACAAATCTCAAACTTCTATAAGAGAGTGCTTTAATATGGAGAGAAGAGAGGGATGTGTGAATGGTGTGCTCCTGGACTACAAGAAAGCCTTTGAAACTGTAACACGCCACAGGTTAAGGAAGCAAGAATTAGAAGAAGACTCTTCTCATAGACAGAAAAATAACCTTAGGGAACAAAAGAAACACGCCAGAAAGCCTTCTCGAAATGGGATGGGGTTACCATTGGTGGTGTCCCAAGGGACTCAGTCCTGAGACCATTTTTTTATCTACGCAAATGACTTGTCAGAAGGATTGGATCACACCTGAATATGTCTGCAGATGATACAAAGTTCATGAGGGAAATAAAAAATGATAAGGATTACATTAACTTACAAGGGTATCCCTTTTTCTTGATTTACGTAAATGATTTATCAGAAGAACAGGATTCATACCTAAATATGTCTGCAGATGATATAAAAATAATGAAGGAAATAAAGAATGATGAGGAATGCTCGAACCTATAAATGATG
Source organism: Panulirus versicolor (assembly GCA_032361705.1). Lineage (NCBI taxonomy): Eukaryota > Metazoa > Arthropoda > Malacostraca > Decapoda > Palinuridae > Panulirus > Panulirus versicolor. Next base: position 7,955 of record JAUUDZ010410919.1, on the reverse strand, counting down.
GCACTAAGATAAACGCCAAACTAGGTGTGAAACACGGTTGATAAAATTCAACCCAAGTATACACAAAATGACTGGTATTTGGACACGGTGAAAGAGGACCTCAGTGTATCATCTATACGTAAATCACCTGCAAGATCCCGTGTAGGTATGAGAGGTACTTGAGATTTTTGTAGGTTTTCTTTGTAGGTGGCTCAATCACGTCCCGGTGTCACTCCCTCTCCATCTCACACACACACCACTTGACAACACAGAACTCACACATTTCATTCTCTATTCCAGTTTTCCCCTCCCTTTACTCAGGTGAAAATCAATGGCTGCACAAAGATGATCCAGTTCTCCTGCGCCTAATCAGAACGGCGCCAACGGTCGAGAAGGACTGGACTGTTCCAAGGGCCCACTTGACTGCCATATAGCGACTAGGACCGACGCCACTTCCCTCGCCACAGCTCCCAGACCTGGCTTTTTCTCTGTTCACCTCTGCAGCATTCGTGATCTTGCATCTAACCTTCCCTTTCTTTCTTCCCCTGACCTTCTTTCTGAAACCCAACTGTCCAAGGCCGCATCTCTACTACAGTACCAGATGTCAGACGATAAACTCCACCATCGTCCTCACTGCTAGGTCGAGGTTTGTGTCTACTGAGGTAAAGAAACACCTATTGCTCGACATGTGAATCTCAAGGCCCCTAACTTTCAAGCCGTCTCGCTCAAAATTTCTCTTCTCCTATGACACTGCCTCTGTGGTTCGTATGTTTCAGCTCCCCCAAGTTTCCTCCAAATATACATACATACATACATACATATATATATATATATATATATATATATATACACACACACACACACGTTGTAGGCTGCACTCACGGATAAAAGTCCACATCAAGGCCGGACTTTAAGTGAATTATGAAGAGGTTAATAAAAGGGAAAAAGAACATATCTATAAATTTTGTAGGAAATGAAAAAATCTGTCTTAAAAAAGAGCGAGGTCGTTGTTACTGGGAAAGATATAAAAGGGTACACAGTTCCAAAGCTTCGAGGTGCAGGGAAAGAAACAGTTTTCAAAACGCCCCACCCTCGAGTTGCCGACGACCAAACTGTAATTATTTCACACAGCAACTTGCTGAGCATTGCATGGTGTAGCTAGTGGTGGGGGCACACAAGAAGCCAGCTCCCGGAGGCAAAAAACCAAAGTAATACCTATAGAAGAGGGAAAGTGAACCAACACTCTGGCGTAAGGCAATTGAATCAAGTTTTAAAGGTTAGCTTTCGACTCAACTACGTCAAGCAACGATGCACAGCTAGAACCACCCCAGATGTGAGAGCAGCACTCCATTCAAGGACCGATAAAGCTTTTGTATAAACGGAGCAACTGTTCAGAAGAAAAGAAATTTAAATAGCCAAACAGGACTCTCAGTTTCATAGAGGCAAGCTTAGCTATTTCCGTAATGCAAGGTTTCCAAGATAGTGTGGATGTTACAGTAATATCAAGTATAGTCATTGAGTCAAGAAGTGCAATAAGAGAACCATCAAAGGAAAGAGGAAAGTTGTGAGGAATTTTCGTTAAAGAGATGAGCAAAAACTGGGTCTTAGAGGCACTAAACTTATCCAGGCTTGTCTACCCTACTGAGATATCCTGTCCAAATCTAAGTTTATCGACTGAGAGAAGAAGGAACAGATCTGAAGCATGTGGAGGAATGCAGCGTTTAGTCGTCAGCGTATGAGTGTACTTGTTTATTTGTAGAAGACAGGGATTCGTTGAAAAATAGGAGGAAATGTGTGGGAGACATGACAGAACTTTGAGGGATATTGCTGTTGATGGAGATAGATCGGCTAGAGAGGAATCTAGATATGAGGGAGTAAAATAAGGGAGTGAAGCAAAATGGGGCGAGCTAAGAGACAAGACTCCAATGCCCAAACCATCAAAAGCTTTGGATACATCAAGAGCAACTACACAGGATTCCCCCAAAATCCTCCAGGGACGGTGACGTGACTTAGTAAGATAGGAAGGAATATCACTAGTGGATCTCGCCTTACGGACGCCATACTGGTGATCAAAGCAAAGGCTGTGAAATTTAAGATGCCTAAGGATATGGGAGATGAGGAAGGATTCAAAGACTTTGGAATAAGTAGATGTCAAAGAAACAGGACGATAGTTAGAGTGTTCAGAACGGTCACCCTTCTTAGGGATGGGATGTATCACCGCATGCTTCCAAGAAGAAGGGAAAGTTCTGTTTTTATACAAAAACGGAACAGAGGAGCAAGCAGGTCGGAGGCACACTCTTTCAGTACGCGCGGATGGATGGCATGGGTTCCATAAGCCTTGCTTATTACCAGAGAAAGAAGCGCTTTTCAGACAGTTCGAAAAGAGATTACGGGGAGGGGCCGAAGATCAGTAAGAGAAGCATCAGGGGGTGAGGGAATGTTAGAGTCGTCCAAGGTGGAGTTGGAGGAGAAACGAGAACGAAATACAGTTGCTTTGTCAACGGGATAGACAGCTATCGTACCGTTACAATGGGAAAGTGAAGGAAAGGTAGAGCGACAGAAGTTATTAGGGATGCCCTTAGCTAAAGACCAGAACGACCTAGCAGTGGATTACGAGGAGAGGTTATCGAACTTTGAATGAAGGAACGATCTGCCTCACGGATAAAATACATGCATTCATTACGGGCTGTGATGAATACTGAATGGGAATCGGAGTGAGGAGAGTTCCACGCCAGATAATCATTATCTCTTCCTTGAGTGGTTTCAGAACAGGAACAGTTGAACCATGTGGTCATCTTGTTGAAAGAGGGTACGAATGCTTCAGTTCCCGCAAAAAATAAACTTTGCTTTGCGTTTAGCAGAGACAGAAGCATCATCACATACGAGACAGTAAATTACCCGAGAATAGTCGGAAAAGAATTTTCGTACGCTGTCTCAGTCAGCTTTGTTGAGGAGTCGAAATATACGTTTAGAAGAGGTTGCTGGAGGATAATATGTCGTTGGAACATACACACATATGAGAGTGTGTTGAGATGAACCAATTCGGGGCAAAATTGTTCAGCTAAAGTACGAAGGCTTAAAAGTGAAAAACAGATCCAGAACATTAGAAGAGTGGTCACTGAGGTCATGAGTATGGTTGGGGTGGGGGGTAACAAAGTCTAGATCATTAAGAATGGAGAATGTGAGGGCTTCAATCCCTCCAACATCCGTATGAGAGTTCAACTACGGCCTATGGTGAACGTTTAAATCCCCTAAGCCGAGGATTTCGGCTTGCCGGTGAGAGGATGTCACGGTTTCGTGGCAGGAGTATAGAAAGTAGAAAAGTTATAAAATATGTAGAATTAGGAGAACAGTATACGAAACAAGGAAAACAGTGGTCGTTGGGAGACAGACTTTGAGCCAAATAACATCAAAGTTTGAGGACTCAAGGTCCTCGAGGCGTGCCACAGGTGTGCCGATGTTGGAATAAGCCCAGACACCACCTCTGAACCGGAATCGTGAGTGGAGGGTATAATTTGAAAAGAGAAAGGGGCTGCTAAGAACATTATTAGACAACTGAGTCTCAGAAAGAAGTAATATATTAGGAGAGGTACCGGATAGATGGCCTTTAATACAAGAAAGGTTACTAGAGACACCATAAATGTTGGTGTAGGTAATAGCAAAAAGAGGAAGGGCTATCAGAGTGGCAAAGGTCGTGGGAGGGGCCGGTACCACTGTCTGAGCCTTCCTGCTCGTTGGCAGTAGAATCAGGCGAGAAGCCGGAGATTCTTAGCACCCAATGATGCCGGGAACTGTGGGCCATAAACTTGTTGTATTTTATCACGACTGCATCTAACAGCGACTGAGCGGACAAGAGATGGCAAGACAACTCATGTGAAGAAAATAAGTGAGACTTGAGTAGGTGTATGGTGCTTGTACGATGATGGCAAGACTAGCGCGGGAGTGCAGGTTTGGTGAAACAGGAAGCAAGACCAGCAATGCTCACAAAGAGAGTGGAAGATTTTTCCAGGCACTACTTTAACGATCCTGAGTCAGGGCTGTAGCACCAGCCTGTGTGGCTGCTGTCAACAGCCTACTACATAAGGGATTACTCCAAGGGTAAGGGAAGGGGTATTCCCTGAGTCAGCTGAGGCATTACTGTCTAACTTCCTGCCACAAAGCATTGGTTTCTTCACATCCGCCGGCTGATATCCTCGACGACTGGAGGTTTCAATATACACCACAAGGACTAGTTTGGCCTTACGCTGGACGATCCCAGTGGAGCTAAGACCCTTTCTTTTACTCTCCTTAATGATCTGGAAGAAATGATTAAAACCAAACACGAATTTCTCAGTCACGACAACTCTCCCAACGAACTTAATTTTTTTTTGTTCAACTTGGAACGCTTTCACTATTCATACACTATTTTTGTCCCATACGTTCCTCTGACCACAATCTTATCCTATTACTGAGCCCTGTTACCCTGTATCTCCCTTCAGTGCCAACTCTGGCACTTAGGGAGAGCTCAGCTGCCATTCCCTGCGCTGTTTCCTTATTGCCTTTCTCAGGGTTGGGTACTACTTTGTTGTCAGGGATGCCTCTAAACTATGCTGACAATTCAGTGAAGGTTGCCTCGGCAGAGATGGAGCCCTATATCCCTTCTTCTATAAGAACCTCCCCACCCCAACCCCTCTCCTTCTTCCTTAATAATGGTTTGATTGTTTTTGCTTCGGTGCCCACCATGTCAAGGACAGAACATATCGGGTCATGGAACTCTCCCCTTCCACACAAACCCGCTCTGTTGTGATTTCTGCTCGGAAGCACCACAAACCTGTTATTATGTATAATCAAGCACACCCTCTTTAAAAGAAAATGTACTGATTAACTCCTTTTTTCTACCGACAAATCTCTCTGGTCATCAGCCAAAAGCATCTCCAATAGCTTCAGTAATTCAATCTTTCCTCCAGACTTCTGACTTGATTAATCAACAGCTAACTTTCCAACTCACAAAGCCGCTCTTTTTCCTACCTTATTTTCCTCTGATTCAACACTGGATGATTCTGCGTCTAGTTCTCCTAACCTTACCTCATCCCACTAGGTCTAACCTCAACTCCTATATATTTTCTGAACCAGCTCCGATATTTGCTAGGCTTACTTAGTCCCTGTCTAAAAACCTAGACCTTTCCTTCTTCAAAGCTTTGCCTCGGCGCAGCCCATCAGAAAGGAGACCATCCTAACCCCTCCAACTATTAGCACATTGCTCTCACTTCCTTGATCTTGAAAGTCTTTGAAACTTCTTACCTCGCTTTTCCAAGCAACTACATTCCCATTCTCTTCTTTCTGATCACCAACATGGATTCCGTAAGCGCGACGTCAGTGTGACCTTCTCTCCTATGTGACGCATCTCTGGTCTTCCTCTCTCAGGGATTATGGTGAAACTTTTGTCGTGGTCCTCGACATCTCAAAGCATTTGACGGGTGTGGCACAAGTCTTCGCCTCCTGAACTTGCTTCCTCTAGTTTTTCTGCTCCCTGATGCATAGATTCCTCTCTGGGACGATCCATTGGAGTTGTTACTAACGGGACTTCTCTCCCGCATAGTATCAACATTAGCGTTCCTCAGGGTTCTCTCCTGTCGCCTACTCTCTTTTCTGCTCTATAATTGATCTCTCATCAACTTCTAACACCATTCACTTTGAAGCTGATGATTCCTCTTTACTCACCTCAACTCACTACCCCTCCTTTCTTCATCTTACCCGTACTGGAAATATATTCGTTTTCAATTCGGACCAGAGCAGTACCTCAGAATGAAGAAGTAACTTAGTTATAATCAGAAGAACTTGGTTATATTTTAGTGGTGTTAAGATACAATTATTCCCTGTTCTCTTTCTAAGAGTAACTTACTTCCCCTTGTTCAGTTCAAGAACACCATAGTTCAAACCTGTGATAAAGTAAACATAACCATATCCTCGACTCTATCTTGGAAACCTACATAATCAATATCACAAAGTCTTCTTCCCAAAAGCTGGGGCTGGTGTATAGGTAGCATAACAACTGCTCTTGTGAGGTGCTATTCCATATCTGCAGGTGTTTCACTCGCCTCAGTATGGAGTGCTGCTCCGATACGTAGGGTGGTTCTTCGTCCACATCTCTATTGGTCAGATTAGAATCAAAGGCGTTGCAAGTCTTGCACCTCATCAATTCTCCAGGCATCACCGTGCTGCAACCATCCCTCTCTGTCCGCCGGAACCCCTCTCTCTCTCTCTCTCTCTCTCTCTCTCTCTCTCTCCTTGCCACTTAGACACGTGTCTGTGTGGCGACTGGCCACACGAGGATTGACCGTTATGAAACGTTTTCTCTTTCCTCGAAGAGCAAAGATGTGGAATTCTTGCATCTATTCCTACACTTATAATAATCTTTCTATACTATTCACGTCTACTAACACCAGCGTAGCCCACCTCAATTCCTTCACTGTTGTCCTCTTATCTTTCCTTTCCACCCGAGGCTACAGATGCATAGAAAAAGAAAGAAAGCTAAACTATCGCCGGAGCTGCACCTCAGGAGAACAGTAAAGAAGACAAACTGTTTAGATACAAATGTTGGAATCGTATTTAACTAACCGTTTGTGAAATTTTCAGTAAATTGTTCACACTTTTATACGAGGCTAAAACTAGGACATACTTCTCAAGTTAGGTCACTGCCCTCACAGAAGCACGAGGAACTAATCGAGAATATCAAGAGGAAGGCGACAAAAATAGGACCAGAATCAGGAGAACTGTGGTACAGTGAGGGGTTAGAGCACATACATTTCATCACATGGGAACACAGAAGAGCAAGGAGTGATGTGATCTCAACCTGAGAGTTCCTAAACCAGTACAAGGAAGTCGACAGTGTTCAAAAGACGTAAAATCAGACCAACCATGGGTTATGATAAGACGCTGAGCAAGAAACTCGTTAAAAAAAACGCATACAAGTACTCTTGCACCATCAAGGCAGAGGCGAAATGGAACAAACTAAATGATGAAATTGTCGAAGTTGACAATATACAAAAGTTAAATGACATAAGAGAAAGTAAACTAGATAAGGTTCATGAGTGTCAAACTTCTTCCCCGAATTGTACAAATAGGGAATTACATTCACACACACACACACACACACACACACACACCTACACGCTTGCGCGCACACACAAACGCACACACCCACACACACACACCTACATGCGCGCGCGCACACACACACACACACCCACACACACACACACACACACACACACACACACACACACACCTACATGCGCACGCGCACACACACACACCCACACGCGCGAGCGAGCGCACACACACACACACACACACACACACACACACACACACAAACACGCTAAACACAATCCACTGACACACTGTAAGACGGGCACTCACCTTAAGTATCAAGAAGTGGCATATGAATTACTGTACTGAACAAGTCACGTAATTGAAATGATGACATCATGACCCCCACCGGGGTAAGTACCACTCCATCACTGTGTGTGTGGGCGTGTGGCTGCAGGGGACGCCCTCAGGGTGGTACTGCTTGGTGTGTGTGTGTGTGTGTGTGTGGCTTTAGGGAGAACCCTAAGAGTGACACTGCAGGGAGCGCCCCCAGGGTGATGATAATTGTTGTGCGTAGTTGTAAGGAGTGCCTTCAGGGAGGTATTGCTTGATGTGTGTCTACAGGGAGCGCCCTTAGGGTGATATGACTTGGTGTGTGTGGCTACGGGGCGCGCCCCCAGGTGTTAACCCTAAGATGATATTGCTCTGGGTATCTGGCCGTTTAGAGTACCCTGGCAGACATACAGTGCATGTGTATAATTGGGTGTTATTGCTTGTTATAATGACTTATTTGTATGGACCTGTGAGTGCTGTACGGGGAAATGGTTTCTGCACACTGTCTGCATTTACTGTTTCCTCATTCAGTGTATATTCCATTCATTCACAGTTTCATAACTTTCAATACG
>JAUUDZ010410897.1:0-15153 GCA_032361705.1 Panulirus versicolor | reverse complement strand
AGAGAGAGAGAGAGAGAGAGAGAGAGAGAGAGAGAGAGAGAGAGAGAGAGAGAGAGAGAGAGAGAGAGAGATAAATCACTGGATTTAGACACGCTATAACCGTTTTCATGTCGTGAAAATTCACAGCTTCAGTTTTAAGCGATATTGGATCGTATTGCCTAATGGAAGGCTCGACGAGGCAATAGAAGGCAATACGTCGCTAAATCACAAAATTTAATGCAGTATGATGTTGAATTACGCTGTTGAAATGGAGTAGGTCGTTACATTTAACTGCCAGACGAAATATTTCAGTACTGACGGCTCTGGGGAAGTGATGAAATGATATTGTATGAAGGGAGCAGCAGCAGCAGCAGACGTGATCACTGTATGGTGCCGTCCAATCCAGTTGCTGGTGTTACAGCGTTTCAGAGCAGATGACGTAGCGAGACGTCACGTAACGCTATAAGACGTGACCTAATGTGGCATGGAGTCATATATGACAAAGTGTGACACGAGAAGCATATGTCTTGATATGACATACGTCACAGTGTCATAACTGCTCTCCGTAAAACATGTATACAGCTCAGAATTATGGCCAGTCAGGGAGCGGGTGTTTACCACTAAGTAAGCATATAACAACGCAGCCACAACGATGATTGCAAGGCCTACCAGGAGTAGAGCAAGACATGGCCATATGTGCAATGCCACGCTACACTCTGGTGCTGTGGCGTCAGTCTTGATTAATCTGACTCCAGCGTGGACTTTGGCACGATGTAAAGCTTGTATTAGTACAGGTAAAGGGCAGCTTAACCACCTCTCTGGCTAGTGCTTGTTGTAGTACAGCTTAACCACCACTCTGGTAGTGCTTGTTGCAGTACAGCTTAACCACCACTCTGGCTAGTGCTTGTTGCAGTACAGCTTGCGAGTACATAACACTCATTTCAACCGGAGACTCTGTCAATATGATTTAATCTTCACTTTATATGAAACTTGTATGAATACAGCTTGGAGGCAGGTTAATCGTCAATTTGTCTAAAGCTTGTATAAGCTCAGCTTAGAGTCAGCTTAACCATTTCCTTCTCAACGGTGTTTTATGATGTAAGAATATGGCCGATTGTTAATTTGAGGGAAATGAATTGATTCAGAATACTTTCTATCAGAGGCGTCGAGTGACGAGTTGTGAATGTGTGTAACATTCACTGAGACACAAGACGTCAGCAGTGTCAGCCTTTACTCATTGTGAGGAATTACCAGCAACTACCCACCAACGAGTACCCTTGAGGCAGAATATCTGTCTGCCTGGGTAGATCTACTTCCTCGTACGGTACATATAGGTAAACACACACACACACACACACACACACACACACACACATCAACCAGAATCATCATTGGGATCTTAATTTGATTTTTCGCCTCATAGAACTGATTTAGAACTAGGGCGACCCATCCTTTCTGTCATCACTTGAAAAAATGACGTACAAATTTCACATGAGTTGCTGCAGTGAATGACGCTATGCAATTAAACAATCAGAAAATATCCATAAAATATATTTCAGTTATTGCGTCACACTCCATCTGCTTCAGGTCACTGTGATGTGTTTATATGAAATCATGTATGTGTTGTTGAATTGTCAGACTGGTGTGTGTGTGTGTGTGTGTGTGTGTGGCACAGTTAAGTGTTTGCTTGACTCTCCCACCGTCAACACACACACAGTTCATCTCACACACACTACGTGCATCACTGACCATGACTGAGCACGAGTTTTCCTAGGGTCGGGTCCGCACGGTTTCGAGCCCTGGGCGCGGCAGTCGTAATGTGAGTGGACTGTTGGACGCTCGTCTTGGGCGTATTCATCCATGAACATCATGACCTGCGCTGCCAGCCGTCGGTCCTCGTGCTAGTTGTCCTGCAGAGTGTAGGAAGAGAGACTTGCAGAAAGTATGTAGAGAATGTATGTCGCAAGGAACATCAACAACGTGAAGTTCCTCGCTATCATGGTACATTATCACTACCTGTGGTGGAACTTTCCGTCTGCAGTTGCAGTTGTAACAATCTACGTTGTATTTCAGATCATTTCTGCTTTTCCATAATGTCCCAGATATTGGCAGGTGTTTACTCTGTTGTCAGTCTTTAATATCAATCATAAACTCCTCGTCCATGGCTTGAACTGTATCATGCTAACCTAACCCGACCGAAGTTGAGTTACTTGCGGTAATAATGCTTCACAGTTTGTGATTGCCATACGTCACCAGCAGCTGACCTTTACTTTCTGCCTTCGAGTCTTCGTCTAATACAACGACCTTATGACCACAACTTCAGAGTCCAGTAATTATCTAGAGTCAAACAAAGTCAACCTTACGTTATATTCATTTTTCATTTGCATTTCTATCTTTGTGTATGAAGGAAACACCAAAGCAAAAGTTTCGTCACCGCTCACGTGCCCCTCTCGAAGTTGCTTCATTCATCGGCTCAATGTTAGTCACTGGAAGCCTGGAATCATCTTGAACTTTCAAAGTAATGTTGGAGTGTGGTCGGCGGAAAGTCTGCGATTAACATGGAAGCGTTCATGTTATGACAAGATGAAATTGACGAAGAAATAGATCAAAAGAGAACAACAAGAGGAGAATTAACCAGAAAATCCAATGGCAAGTGACCACCAGGCAGCTTGGCTAAGCTGGAGCTGAAACACATAGAACTATTCAGCAAAATTTTGGTATCAGATACAGACGAACGAAACGCTTCGAAGCCCGTGTACCGCAGTTCCCTGGGGCCGCTACTGAGGCTCAGTTGTGAAGGTATCGGATCGCTCAGTGATGGTTGAACAGCGTTTCATGTACCACCAGACGAGTATGACCGGAGGTTATGACGGCCGGGGACCTTGATCTACTGCGACTCGCTGTCCAGACTCCTGAGTGGCCAAGTCCTCCGGCAGGTGGTCAGCAGTATAACCCGACTTAACCTCCTCGTCTGTGGAAGGCAAGTATCGTACAACGTCCTGTTCTGACTGCGTGGGTATATGTTGCATACAATGTTCACGTGGGCTTCAAGCCATATTGTGGTGACGAAATCTGGCATATGGAACGGTTACGTCTGGCAGGGGTATGGAGGGAGAGGCAATAACAAGAAGGAACTAAACTTTTCCATTGGATGATTAAATACAAGAGAATATAGTCGAATAATTTGCGAGGGGCGCCTGGAGATTACTGTTTGTTCTAGAAGCACAACAGTTGTGGACATACCTGGTTGTGAACCTGCTTCCCTCGAGGCATCTCTTTGAACAGTGTATCATTAACACTTCGTGTAGTAGCTGACACGTGATTGTTTACCTTTAGTCATTGTTGTACTGAAGACGACAGACGAGACCATGTAGTGACTGAAGGTTGGGTGGTGATGGTGGTCAGATGTTATGATCATTCTGGTTTTGGCAAAATTACTCGTTAGGTGACAACACCAGTGTTTGCGTAAATTGGCTGGATAATACAGTGGTCTTGACATCACGGAAAACGTTTTGCCATACTGTGCTTTTCAGACAATAACTACCAGTTTTGAGTTGGTGACATCACTGTGTGGTCAAAGTATGCTTGTGATTTGGTTGGTTACTTGAACAAACGATCAACAAATTACTGGTTAGCAGACTCGGGACGACGTTCTTTGATCTTGGCACTTCTGTCTTGATCGACTCTGGTGATGACTTTTGTCGTACCGAGTGGAGACCTGGGTGGCTTACCTCCGGTCTCTGACTGGTTGACATGTCCAGTACCCGTACGTTGACTGGATGAAACCTCGGGAGAACCATACACCACATGCAAATATTGAATTTTGTAAAGGAAAAATCTTTATCTAAACCTAACTTCATCTAACCTAACGACCGTTACATCTTCCAGAAAAGTAACACATCCGATTTGATTAATTTACAAGTTTTGTGACCATTTTTTTTTCATTTTTGCACAACTGAAAGTGTTGCATTACCACCGTCTCTTGTATACACCAGAGTAAAGGTCGCTGACCCACAATCATTCTCTTGTGTTGGTGTCATTAAACGTCAGATGACCTTGTTTCCATCAATGGCCATCCACAAAGATGTACCGGCTGCCAGAGGCGGTAGCATTCTTTTAACAAGATTTAATCTGCTTGTAACTCAAAATGTTGAGAAAATGCTGTTCGTCGGGCTTGTTTCCTTGTAATGTATTCGTACAAATAGGTTTCCAATTTTTAATTCCGTTATAGATACTTGGAATCGAAGCTCGTATTTCCCGCAAAGCACTTGGATTCTACACTGGTCGTGTGATGGAGACGACAACGCTAACATAAGGATTCGTTACAAAATGGCTCCAGACGATTCTTGATGTGTTTCTCTTGGCTACTATAACGCACGAGTTTGGAACTCTCTAAAACATCCATCACTGGTAAGTGCTGCTCACTGGTCTGTGGAGCGAGGGTCCTCCTGCCGTAGACGAAGGGGATCAAGTATATCCAACTTGGCATTTTGATATCTAGTAGTTGGTCTATATATTTCTTTTTCCATTTAGGGAGGAGTTACCACACATTCTTGACCGTTATCAAATTATGACATTCTGCACTGGTCCAGACTTCCATAATCCTGGAAACAAAAACAAAGCACCTGGTCATCTCGGGTGACGACCATTTCCCAGCCTTCCAGTGCGCGAGGCCGCGTCGTCGTCCAATCTGTGTGAAGACCTCGGTTGGTCCTTAAGCTTACCAGAGTTGTAATTCAAAACAATACCAAGTCAGAATAAGAAAATGTTTTCGAGAGGAACTCTTTTATAGCCCGTGAAGTTTACTCGTTATTTAGAATGTGTGCCAGTTATACTTACCAGCTGTAACTGGCAACTCTAAATTGTGTATATTCTTTTCATACATCTGGTTTATATACCAACCTAACTGTCGTGTGTCTACTTGCAGACACCTTGTGAGGTGAGGCTCTGTGGTGACTCCTCCTCCCTGGTGACCTGACCTCTGAACTCCAGTACCTTACCAGGATTCCCTCGTGGTCATCGTGGGTGTTGCAGACGTCATCATGACACAGGAATACACCAGCACCATCGGTAGCAGCAGCTGGTGCCTCCTGGTCAGGCTGCTCCTCAGGTGGGTCTACCAGGGGCACGACCGGCTAGTCAAAGGGAAGGTGGCAGGGTGGGGAAGAAGGTCTGGGAAGGAGGGGAGGTGCTTGTAGGAGGAACAGCTATACCTGTCGGGCAGCCGCAGCCACTCCTAAGGACGGCGTATAGCATCCTTTCGGAATGATCCTTCATTTACGCAGCTCTAAATCACGACCCCAGTTATTGACCCATGTCCACACAGCGCTAAGTCACGACCCTCTTCACTGACCCCCGTACATGCGACACTGGGGCGACCCATCCACCGTCATGCTATACCAAGGTGCGAACGCCCTCGCTGGACCACCCCATTCGTTATATATTTTTCGAACTCTGACCTGCGGATGATAATTTGTAAGAGGTAGCGTTGATTATGTACGTGAACTAATGCTGCAAAAGTAATCGAGATTATAAGAAATGCTCTATCTTGCTGTTTCTGATATATCCTAAGGTCGAAATCGGTTACATATCCAGACGCTACTCATGTACATGTGTCCACTACTGTGTACAGACCAGTGGTGATGGTGGCAATATTCAGTACAAGACTTGGTGTTGACAGGTGGCGAGGCAGTGTGCATAAAGTGATGTGTGGCGACCTGCTGGTGTACTCTGGCCTGTACACTTTCATCTCCTGCCTCTACCGCTTCTGCCTCGAAGACCCAGATAGAAAGTAAGTAATACTCTGGCACAGTACTTCTTTGGTTCTCTGTTCACAAGCCCGATAGTTCTTTAGTTCTGTTCGTTCCTGTGGACACTCAGTTATGTACTTAGCATAATTGTATCGTCCTTTATTGTATTTGTTTAGCAGGTCTGTTGTTTACGTTTAATCTTTTTAGACTGTTGTTTATCCCTTTACTAACGCTGAAGTCTTGATACACCGTTGTATGTTGTACTAAACAACCTCTTTAGTTCACAAGTGATGATCCTTGCAAGTTACCGTTAGATGTCGTTGACCACAGTAATGGGTTCCGTTTGTTTAAGCTTGACTAACACAATCGGCTCTATGAAATGTGGTAAGGATGAAGCCCAGCTCTGGGAGGTGTGAACGTACAAATCGTGGATAAATTGTGGTTATAATAAGTTTCTTGACCGTGACCACAGAGCCGCCTGTCTGTGAACACTGAGAATATGTCTGGGCCGGGGACCAAGAAGTGTTACTTCGAGTATAATCCACCTAAGGGAATAGAAAACCTCTGATCTGATGTTTGACTTCTTTCTTATCCAGGATCTTCGAGGAGTTCGTGATGCAGATCAGCCGGTACCGGAACCAGGTCCCTATGTCCTACATGCTGGGGTTCTACGTGTGGCTGGTGGTGAGCCGCTGGTGGAGCATCTGCCCAGCTCTCCCAGACAACACTAGCACCGCCATGCTCCTCGCTACCTACATCCCAGGAACAGTGAGTCTGTGTCTTGTTCTCCTCCACATCTCTGCTAGCTCATGGTTTCCTCAGAGGGACTTCAGCTGTTTCTAATGTTTCTCCCTCCATCCACTTTCTGAATCTTGTGGGAATCCTTCAATTCATCTTGGGACTGTCAGGTCATGTACTGCCTTGAGCAGAGTCTCCCTCGGGTAATTTCATGCAGATATCTTTGTGCCGTAGTGATCTGCTGTACCGCTTGTACTTCATGACTCCATTTCTCCTTCGCCGGTGGTTGGCGTCTGCTAGTGTGGGTAATAGCCACGCAAATGTGGCTGCTGAGAGGTACATAAATACTGTTCCCATTTGTAACTACCGGATTAGACGGGGAAAAAGTGGTGCGCATCTTGTATAAACGAGTATGGCAAAGCCTAACTCGATAAATGGTCGCCAACCATCGGTTTGTAGCAAATGTTTTCATGTAGCTCCTGCCACCGTGACGGCTCAGACTTGCCAAATGTGGGAAAATTGTAGTAGTGAAGTTGGCATTGTTGTTGCTCGTGGTCAGACGTGCTGTCCCTGCCGGCAGCACCGGCGATGATGCTGGTGGAAGGTTTGCTGACAATCTAGTGAAGGTGTGTTGATCACCATTATCTCTCGACAGGACAGCCAGGTCTATGAGGTCCGCTCGCGGATCGTCCGCTACATCAATCTGACGTACTGCATGGTGTTCGCCCACATCTCTCATCCCGTCCGCAAGAGGTTCCCGGACTCCCAGAGCCTCGTCAATGAAAGTAGGTCCTGCCATAGTCTTGAGACAGTGGCATGAAATACAAGAGTATTATACAACGATGTTCACCTGTTACTTTGTGGACATGTCCTGTTACTATTCTGGCCTAAGGCCGCAGTACCAAGTTTTGGCGACTGTTGGTTGGGCTCGTATGCTACAAAGAAGTTTACAACATGTAACAGCAGGTAGTATGGTGTAGGGTCAGACTCTGACACAGGTCTGTAGCACAGGTGTCTTAAGTATGTTGTACAAGTTATGAACACGTGATGTGTGAACCGCTGTGGCTGATAGTGCAGGAGCCTCCTTGAGCACGTCAGAGACTCCTTAACTGGCATTGTGATGCTTGACGTCGCATTACTAGCCTAGTTTGTGAAGTGGTTTATGATGTATGAACTCCTTTTTCTAAAAGTACCTTCTCGATCTTTCATTATGTCATGAGGATAAAATATCGTAGGGGACCGTCACGAGCATTGTTGTCATGCACAAAATTTTGTCTCGTTTCTTGCTTTATTAAGTAATTTTATTAAAGAATGGTTTTAACGTGTGGTGGCCACGCACATTGATTAGTAACATGTCTGGGCACAACTGACCTTTCGGGCGAAGGTAGGCAACCCTGACAGAGGACACATCTCTTGAAACCAAATACCACTGGTAGGAAAATCCCGAAGTGAGAACATTGAGGCCAAGCAAAATGCAAATAAAAAAGAATGAAAATTAACATTCGTAATTATTAGTCAGTTTCATTCAGGACTTGTTGGAAGGAGAGTAGATGATCTTTATTTTTAACTTTTTATAAGTATGTCACTTGTGGCTCACTTCCAGAATTCTTGACTGAGGAGGAACGTCAAGTGTTGTTGGCTGTAACACGACACGGGAGCCACATCGCTAAGTGGGTGCCCATGACGTGGTGCTGCCAACTGGTGCAGAGTGCCAGGGAGGAAGGCTTCATCCAGACTGATGCTGGCAAGGACGCTCTGGTCAAGGAGATCCTCGACCTCCGTCGCCATTGTGGGGTCGTCCTCGACTGGCACAAATACAACATCCCCCTCCTGTATACCCAGGTCAGGCTACACCTTCCTTACTTCCCTACACTTGTGGTAGGTAGTCACACCTTTGGAAAATTAAACTTCGGATGGCCTACAGATTTGGAAGGCTGGATCTCCTCTAGATTACTGCCATACTGTGTTAGGTTTCAACGTCCCCTGGACGGTGCAACATCTTGATCAAGTTTCTACGCTTGAGAGGCCCATGGCTCTTTTGGAAGCTGACACACGTTAAGGATGCCATAACAATTGTAGAAACCTGCCACAGCCTTAGAAGGAAAAAGAGAAGCTATTAAGTTTCTGAGGAGCTACTATACTATTATTCTGGAACTATCTGACACCACTAGGCGTTTGAGTGTTGGTACACAGCGGGGAACTGGTACAACCTTTCGTGACATGTGATCTACTACTAACGGCAGAGAAGTCTCTTAACCCAGGTTAGGAAACGCTACACGCAAGTCGCTGTACATCTCTGGAACGCTAGACCTGACCTTCTGTAGGTTTCTGTACAGCCATGTGTATAATACATGTGACCTTTCGTTTTTTTTTTTTATACAAAATTTGAAGTTTATGAACTGTGTCCACCATGTGATTATCATTCAACTTTCTCCTGCAGGTGGTGACCTCAGCTGGACACCTGTCTCCACTTACTGTCCACTACAGTCTCCCTTTTCGCTCAGCTGGCATCCCCGTCACTCCCACTGTGTCGTTCATTAACCTCCCCACCTGTCCCGTACCACAGTCTCCCTCCTCACAGCTGGCGCCACCATCTGACCCCTTATCTCTCTACCACCACAGGTGGTGACGATCGTAGTGTACACGTACTTCCTGGTGTCGCTGGTGAGCGAGCAGTTCTTGGACGAGAGCCTCCACTACCCCAACCACGAGGTGGACATGGTGGTGCCCATCTTTGCTCTCCTCGAGCTCATCTTCTACCTGGGCTGGCTCAAGGTGGCCGTCGCTCTCCTCAACCCCTTCAGCAGCGACGACCACTCGTTTGAGACATTGATGATCCTGGAGACTGCACGCAACGTATGTTTACACGAAAATGTTTGTCTCTAGACCAACAGCTGTAGTAATTATTTTACTTTTTGCTACTGATATATTCAGCCGCCTTCGTTTTGTACATAGTCAAAAAAGTTATAGAAGCATATTAAAGTAGACAAATCAACTTTGTGTGTGTCGCAACTTAGAGTAACAGAGTAAACTTGTTCTCAGGATATCGTTTACCATTCATACACAAGACTTTAGGTTGATAGATTTGCTTTCAAACAAATCTGGATCGGTTGCCGTATCTTGTCTTGGCAACACTTTACCTATTTTACTGTTCCATTTCGTTCTCGATGTTCAGCCACAATGTTTGCCCAAGGTTGAATTACTACAACATTCCTCGATGAGTCTCTGTCCATGCTATGTTCTCTTCCAGTCTGCCTTCGTGCTCTGCCACACGCGCTACGGACAGTACACAGCAGAGGCCCAATGGGCAGCCGCTGGCGAAGACCTACCATCTGGAACGCTCGCTGGGGAGACGCGGAATAAAGGAGCATCATACCTTCTGAATAGATTACTTTCAAACATTCCCTTTTTCTCTCGCTCTTAAGTCAGGAACTCCTTACAGCGAGTCTGCAGAGGACTATTTTTTTTTTCTATCTCTGTTGCTCTGGTCCTGGCCACCGCTTCCGTTTTTCTCGTCCGTTTCTCCTCCCTTACCATCCCTGTCCCATTCACCCAAACTTTATCACTTCCTTATCTTTACCTCAAACCCAACAAGTACAAACCAACCCAAAACTCGAACCCAAATATAAAAAAAAAAAACATTTGTTGATCTTCGTTTTTAGTCACATGGGTTCAAATTCTGTGGTTTTTGTTATAAATTAAAATAAGTTTGGAGAGAGTCTTTCACTGAGCCTGTTTACATTAATGCGCATCTCCAGCATTTCGAACATGTTTGGTCGCTGACTCTGGTATGTTATCACAGTTGGCGCCACTGGGTGAGATCTGGTCGCATTTTACAGGAATAATATATATAATCAGACCAGTGCAGGTGGTCTGGCTACAACCTCATCTTGTTCGTCTCGTTTTCTTCGTCATACGGTTAACCTCTCCTTTGTCTCCTGCTTTCCTGTCTCTAGGCTCGCTATGTTTATTCATAACTTATCACCACAGTCTCTTGCCTTACTGTATCATGTTTCACCACCGCTTGTTTGTCTCCTAATATCTCTTGGTTGTATCTTGCCTCTGCTCTCCCTCCTTCGAGACGACTCCAACTTTCAGGAGTCTTTTCTCGTCCCTCGGGAAAAATCGCCAGCCCCCCAGCAGGTTCCTAACACCCAGCTGCCGTGGCTCATCAAACACTACCTGGATCTAAATGCTTTCGGTGACAAAAAAATCTTGGATCCTGTCTGAGCTTCAGCCCGGAAAACTTTAGAATGCATTCCAAGACCTGACTCCCACAGGAGACGTGGGTATGAAAATTATGATTAACGGAGGAATGATATTGCAATAGGAACAGCGTATCCTTACTGATTAGGAAACTGATAGTGACTGTAGAATAAAGCTAAAATGTTGTGTGTGAATCTGTCCGCATTAGGGAAGCTGCTGGTAGCGGGGCCTTGGGCTCCAGGAACCTTTAGAAAGGTCTTGGGTGATACAAAACTCAAACTTTGGCCCTTGTTTAATAACAAAAGACTGATGTATACTATCTCACTCGACAGGTAACATGAACTGTTTCGTTACAGTATTTAGTGAAGCGTAAGGGAACGATACTAACAAACGTACCACCGAGCCTTACAATTGCTCGCGTTCGTAACGACGTTAACACAAGGCTGGATTTTTCTGAGGGACGAGCAGAACTCCGACCTTGACACTTGAATTCTTCATCTTGTTAGGGTGGAGGTCGTGAGGACCTGACTGACCCGTTGAGACTGGGTGGGTGGGGAGGAGAATCATGGTGGTGGTGGGGTCATGTGTTGCAGGCACACGGGAGAGGAATAAGGAAATAACCAAGGGTGAGGATCAGGGTCGACACTAAGGGTTGGCATAAAAAAGTGAATTTTTGTAACTCCATTGAGCGAAGAATCTGGAGAGCAGCCGTGTGGCCTCTGCTGCAGTGCTCAGCAGCTTAAAATATTTGAGAATGAAAGGGAAAAAGAAAGTACCACACCAAAATCTTCATGAGGGGGACGGGAGAGGCATCAGTTCGGGAAACATTCAGCCAGGGAGCTGCAGGCCAGGGCAAGAGAAGGTGAGGCCGGGTCAGACGTGCTTGGTATGCGACCCACGGAGCAACTTGTTAATTAACTCGAGGACTGGCAGAAGGTAGGAAATAAATTTGGCGACTTCTCTGTCTTCTGGACACCCTTGGGGCAGCCTGACGCCGAGGGAGAGTTTCCTGGGTCCTGCAGGACACCTCCCCTCTCCTTGGGGCAGCATGACGCTGAAGGAGAGTGTAAAGGGTCCTGCAGGACCTCCCCATCCCGCGGGGCAACATGACGATGAGGGAGAGTTTCCTGGGTCTTGCAGGAGCAATGAAGGAAATCTTCGCTCCTGCAGCAACATGTGTTAAATTGACAGTAACGGGAGTAACAATCCACTGGCACTTGCTGCAGCAGCTGCATCTACAGAGGCAGTTCACAAGTAACAACTGTATACACACACACACACACACTCGAATCTATAGTAACTTTACTGCAGTCAGAGCGTAACCGGATGATCTAAGGGAAGAAAATGACCTGGAGGTACATTGGATATACAAGCAGTCGTCAAACTCTCCAGTATGTTATAAGCAGGAGGAGGAAGAAATGCAAAGAATTCGTCAAAGGAACTTAAATGACCCCCATTGAAATGCTGGTTAAAGAAATCTTTTTTTGACCACAAGAAATGGAAGCATTTCTTCATCAAACCCACTTTATAGAGTGTGACCTATAACTGTATCTGTTCTCACTGGAGGTAAAAGAAAAAAAGATATGTGCGGGTTGACCTCACATTGAAGTTGTAACCCCTTGATATTTTGTGCGCAGTTGAGGGAGTCCACCTTGCTGCAAGTGGGATGGTGAAACGGTTTAAAGAGAAAAGTATCGATCGTGTTAAAGGGAACATGTCTGAAATTGTATCATGAGCTCCGAATAGCAGCAATATTTTTCGTTGTGGTCGCTGCTGTTGTAAACGCTCAATCAGTGAAGTGTCAACAGGGATAGTCTCTTAAACAATAACATTCGCCAGGATGTTGGACAGCCTGCACGAGTTACTGATCCATAAGCACACGTAGAGCGCTGAATAGCCTTAGACGCTCCATTGCATGGCTTATGAGCCTAAATTTTATAATCCAATCCATAAGTGTACATGAAGTGAGAGTTACTGCAGGATATTGTAATGCCAATTCTGGATGTGCAAATATCAACTCGTCCAACGCTTTAGGCTGCTCCCTTCCCTCGTGTCGTCCTCGGTTGTGGCTTTCTTTGGCTGTGGGATCTTCCAGTCACTAAAGTGCCCTTAACCCAGGTCTCTCTCTCTCTCTCTCTCTCTCCCCCCTTTAGGGCTGCGTAGGAGCCGTTCTTAATCTCTGATTAAACCGGATTAATCTCGGCCTCGACTTGGTCTCAGGGTAGACTCTATGAATCACAGTCTTAACGTTGTTTCGGTCTGATATAACTTGGTTACTTCCAAACTTGCCATGTGTACTTCAGAGTGAACGGATAATTCCAGCTTTGAATCGGTTAGTCTCGACATCTGCTCGATAGATATGAGCCTTGATTAATTTCATCCGAACCTAGAGCAGATTAAGCACAGTTTAGCTTCGATCAGTCTCATCATCTGGCATATTTTTGACATATTTTTTCGCTAAGTAATGCTCATGTTCTTTTTATCAAGCTTAAGCTAATAATGCAGAAGGAGAATAAGAAGGTATCCATATTTCACTCCTTTATCTAGTAAGCTTACCTTAGATATCCTACACTAATGGTAACTGTGTGTGTGTGTGTACATAAGACACCCCACACTACCGTAACTGTACCTTACATGTGTACCTTAGATGTCCTATACTAACGTGATTGTACCTTACATGTGTACCATACTTACCTTCCACCAACGTTAATGTATCATATATATATATATATATATATATATATATATATATATATATATAGTTTATATACCCCATGCAGGACGTAATAATACTTCACACCTTAGAAACCATACCCTTATGTAACTATACTTACACTGTAGATATCTTACACTAAGGTAACTGTTGAGTTAAGCAAGTCGAAGATAAATGATAGGACAGTTAACTTTAAGTCTGTCCGAGACGCTTTGCCTCGTGTGGTTCACAGTTTTGTACTTACCAACTACTTTCATGTTTTGTAGATTCCTGTGGGCCTCGCCTGTTTTACTTACACCATTTGTTGTACTTACCAACGGCTGTCATGCACAATAAGATCCTATACACAGTCTGTGGAACAAACTGCATCAGTGCACTGTGACTATATTGGTTGGTTTGTGTTGCTCGTGGCAGAAAACTTGTGGGAATACCCTTGTGATAGAAACCTTGTGGTGGAAACCCTGTGTTAGAAACCTTGTGTAATGCGAACCATGCGATGGAAAGTTAGCGGTAGGAACCTCGGGGAAACCTTGAGGTAAAAATCTTGTGTGGCAGAAACCTTGAGTTGTAGAAACCTTGTTTGGTAGAAACCTTGTGTGGCAGAAACCTTGTGTGGTAGAAAACTTGAGTTGTAGAAACCTTGTGTGGTAGAAATCTTGTGTGGTAGAAACCTTGTGTGGTAGAAATCTTACAATGGAAGATCAGCGGTAGGAACCGTGTGGTAGAAGCCATGGACACAGTCACCCACCTGGGTCGGTGTTTAGTATTCGTGGTGGCTGCTGCAGCTGCTGCTGTCTTGGCCAACCGTCAGAGACTGGCATCATCGGTGGCAACATAAGGGCCACTGAGGGCCACCCTGGATGGCTCAGCTACTCACAGTGCCAGGGTCTGGGGCTGAGGTCAGGGATTGGTCAGAGACTGGCATCATTGGCAGGAACATAAGGGCCATCGAGGGCTACCCTGATTACCTGGTTCTTCGCTGTGGCAGGGGATGGTGTGTATGTGTGTGTGTGTGTGTGTGTGTGTTGTGTGTGTGTGTGTGTGTTGTGTGTGTGTGTGTGTGTGTGTGTGTTGGGGGGTTAAGAAGGGGCTAGGGTTCTCATATAAACTGAAAAGTAATCAATTGTTGTCGTATTTCTCTTTATCAGCCTCTCACGTTTATCATCATAAATCTTCCATCTGTAGTCTCCAGCAGGCCGCACCCCCTCCCCCCCCTCCCTCGGTAGACAGAGGAAACATATGGTAAGAAGCGAATTGCTCGTTCTTGTATTGATTTGCATTCTTGATTGGCATTATGTCATATAGAAAACAAGGGCGGATTTAGAATTTCAGCTGCCAAGTTGTTAAAGAATGTTAATATTTTTTTTTCTATTTTTGTCTGGGGTTTCGTCATGATTACAGACTTTTCATTTGAGCGTTGGGTTGGGAGGTGTGTGCGTGTGTCGTGTTGTGTGTGTATGTGCGCTTGCATGTTTGTGTTTGTGTGTATATTTTATGTATGATTCTGTGTTTCTTAGTATGTACCTTGTTAAAGCAAGAAAACGCATATCTAGTATTAATTAGCATACTAGATGTTTGCTTGATATTGGGTAATTTGATCTCTTGTTGGAGACTGAAGGTCTGTATAGACTGATGGTGGACGGTGGGACTCACGTGTGATGTTGGGATTTGAAGAACTTTGTTAAGTACTGATTGTCTCCACAAAACATGTCGTGCCACATGTATAGAAAAATTATATGTTAGATAAAATTGTATAAACTGTTTAAG
>JAUUDZ010410886.1:0-15154 GCA_032361705.1 Panulirus versicolor | reverse complement strand
GTTGATTTCATTCTTCAGTAAGCTAAAAGATTTTGTTTATGTTTTTTTTCTGAATGATAGTTTTAAGGCTACTCGCAGGTAGACCCAGATGGTAATCAGCCTTCTCATTCAAGGCAGAAGTTTTAGCTAGTTCATTAGTTTTATCATGCATTCTGAGCCCTATATGGCTTGGAACTCAAAGACAGTGGACCCTACATCCAACATGAGTAATTTTGTTGTACAGATGTAGTGCTTCAGACACAAATACATTACAGTCATAGTGAATCGAGTTTAACACAGTTAATGATGGAAACTGATAACTTACAATGTGAAGAGGAGACTGTGGTTGTGGTTCAATAGACATGGCAGGCAGACTGGATCTGAGCGAATGAAGCCTTCGTCTTTTCGTGATGCAACCTAGCTAATGTGGGAGCGGCAGACAGGTAAGAAAAAATAATGTTAATTATTATTATTACTATTGTTATTATTATTATTATTATTATTATTATTATTATTATTATTATTAATATCATTAATATGATTATTATTATTATTAATATTATTATATCATCATCACTGCTTCTACTTCTACTTTCAATACTATAATTTCCGCTATTGTGATTGCAATTTCTTATCATAATCGCAGTATCATTATTTTCATTTTCGTTTGGGAAATTGATGGTCATGTATGTATTTGACAGGTCAACTCTTGGTAGCGAGGGCAAGAACCGTAACATGAGCGAAGTTGTTAAGACCATGCTTGAATCCGTCGGACTTTCCCAGGGACGTTCCATCGATTTCAACGAGTTCCGGAAGATCTTTGATACTCAAGATGTATTCAAAAACGTGAATATCGATTTGGAGAAACAGGCTGCCAGTAAGGCAGACTCTCGCTTCAGCCTGTACGGTTTTGTGCCGGTGGGAGGATTTGTTGCTGAAGCCGCTCGACAGGAGTATGAGGAGGCAAGGAATGAGGTGCTGGCGGACGAGAAGAACCGTGAGGATCTGCCTGTGGACAGCCTTCTGCACCAGTATTACAACTATTATGTTAATAATATCAGGGGAGATATTCAGTATGTGTTCTGGAAGATCCTATACACCATCGTTATGTTTTTGATCTTCGCAGAGCGAGCCTACTTCTACTCGTGAGTCATACCTGATCCAGGGTGTTGAATGTTCATATGGTTACATCTGTACCAAATATGTACACTTCTCTCTCGCCTACAGCCTGATCCTATGACGTTAGTCTTTCTGATTTTCTTTTATATCTGAAACAGATAAAATCCCACGCGTCGTTTCATATTAAGTAGTGGGGCATCGCACACAAATTCTTATTTCCTCATTCAACTCCTTTGAGCATCCTTTCACAATCTGCCATTCTTCTTTCACTCTGTTCCCTGGACCTGCCTTTCCTGTGGTATTACCATCACTCTTCTCATGTAGTTAAACTCTACACGCTTACCATTCATCAGAACTGCCCATACATTCTTGTACTGTATCAGCCATTACTTTCCTCTTTTTCATATTACCCTCATTATATTTTCAGTCTTCAACCTGTCCACCATTCCATGTATCATTTACAATTTGGCATAACATCTACCTTTGTCTCCTGCACACATTTGGCCAAAATTCTTGTTCATACTCAGTGTTAATCAGTAAGGAACACGGAATTATTTCTAATGTCCTTTGCTTCACAGCGAAAAACAAGCTTTAAAATCTTGAGATTTTTTCCCCATCCATAGCACTGTATCTCCTTACCTTAAACAGCTTCCTCAAGTAATACTGTAGCTTCATTGAGTTTTGCCTGGGATCCACAACTGCCTTTTCTCTTGTCTTTCCATCTTCCATGTCTCAAGCTGATTGCTTCTGTAAACTTTCTCTTTCATTAATGCCCATAGAATTATCATATTTATTTTTTGCCTTTACCTACTCTAGAGACAACTGCATGATACATGCTAGTGTCTCTTAGAAGCAAAATCTAAAAGGTATGTGATTTTCGATTTCTGATTTTTTTTTTTTTATAAAAGCTAAATATTTTTGAGTGATTTCATAGAGGTTAACGGTGAACGTTTTAGCATCAGTACAAAATCAAACATTACATTACTTGTGCTAGCTACATAGTTTGCTAATCTTGTGTCATTACTGTAGAATTAAGTGGGAAACCGAAGTCTCCATTAGACAGTCTCCGTGCGATTATGTTAACGCTGTGAAAAGAACAAAGGTGGTCTTTATTCCTCACCCTCTGTTTTGAGTGACATGGAACAACTGGTGTGGTTTCAAAGATGAAGCACACAGACACAGACACACACACACACACACACACACACACACACACACACACACACACACACACACACACACACACAAAAGAATAATGTGAACAAGACAGAAAGTAATCTAAACATTTTCTACAGATTCATCAGGAATAAAATGTCAGTTAACGAGCAGGTAATCAGACTAAGGGATCCAAAGAGAAAAATTGCAGAGAATGGTGTAAAGATAGACGAGGAGCTTAATAGAATGCTCAGAAGTGTCATTACCGTGGAATACTCTATAAACCCAACACGAGTGAAGTCGAGTGAGGAGGAGGGCTTGAAAAACCAGGAAATTGTCTAGAAAAGACATAAGCAGACTGCTTAATGTCTCTGCCGACAAAGTTTCTCCGTATATGCAAAAGAAACATGAAGATAAGCGTGATACACCACTTAAAATGTCCAATATGTCGCTGGTGAAAGATCAAGTGTCAAGGGAATGGAGCACGGCTGATGTCACTATCAATGAGCTTGCGTGAGAAAGACAACAGGAGGCCTGATTAGCCCACGACTGGGTCGTCTGAAAAAAAGATTAACTTGACAAAAAAAATCTAATTCCGCTCAGTGCTTTTTTTGAGCCATCACGACTCCCCGCTGCTGCACATTATCTTTCTAGAGAGAACAAAAGAGCGAGAAGATGCGCCGAATAACAATCTCTCTAACGAGTGTGGTTTGTAAAACACTGGAAAAGATAATCGGAGAGGAAACGGTAACTACTTGCAAAGTGAAACTAGAGTACCTCAGCGAGAGGAAAAAATTGATTCAGGAAAGGGAGGTCATGCCTTACAGACTTTGTGGTCTTTTATGAAAGAATGATCTCTGTTTTAGACAAAAGAGAAGGACGGGTAAATTGAGTGTATTTTGACATGGTAAACAGTATCTCATCTTGTGCCACTTCCGAGAATGATAAAGAAGCTAGATCATCAGGGAGGAAGACGGGGTAGTCTCGTTTGTTGATTAGAAAATTCCCTTAGTGGAATGGAACAAAAAAACTCATGTCAGAGAAGCCCTCGCGGACTGGGCTGGGACTACCAGTGGGTTGCTGCAGGTCTCAGTTGAGGGACTTAATGCCTTACATGTTATTTGGAAGTGACTGGTCAGAAGATCTGGACTCGTACCTGGATAAGTTTGCATATAATGCCAGAAAGGCCGGACTCATATCTGGATAAGGTTATCCTAAACGGAAGTTGCCCCTTGACCTCTGTCGCGAGGGGACATACTTCTGAGCTCCTAATTCGCCGTTTTGATACGAAGAATGGTGCCCGCACGATTTAGCTGTCTTTGCTCTACCAGTGAATTCACCCGGGACTTGTTCATTAAGCAAGAAAGTTAATATTCTTGTTCTCTGCACTTTGCTATATCGCATATAGAAATTAGGAAAACAGTGAGGAACTAGAAAAACTAAATGTTGGAATGAATCAGCAAGAAAGTGATTCGGGCAATGCTACTGCAAAAATAGTCGATGTACAAGAGCACAAATCATTGGTGACAAGTAAGTTAGAGAACTTTGAAGATGGATTGGATGCTGTGGTGACGAAGTTTCGTGATAGATATTCTTTCCAGACCGCTTGGAAAACATGTCGACGAGCACAAGTTTAGGAAAAGAGATTCTGTCTCAGAATAGGTTAGGTTTACTGGAAGACGAAGTACAGGATGACCAAAGCGTCATTCTGGTTGGGGATTCCATAGTCCGGGATCAGGACCAGGAGTTCTGAGTTGAGAAAAAGAGAAGAAATCTTATTTTCTTGGTGTTAAATTGGAAGATATTTTGGGGAAGTTTGATGGCATTATGGCAAACACTCCCGAGGACTTGACGTTTATTGTCCAGGTTAGGACAAACAACATAGGACAAACAATGGGACACCAGACGAAATTGTAGGGAAGAACAGGGATCTTAAACGTCAAAATAAACGTCGGTATGAAGCGTATATTGCTGAATATAGCAAAAGAAACCTTGAGGAATTTTATGGGTATGTTAGAAACAAGCAAGTCATCTCCCATGCTATTGGCCCATTCATAGCCGAAAATAGGATTTGGTTCACAGCAACGAAGACATGGCAAAGATTTAGAATGACTTCCTCGCATCTGGCCCGATTCCAGTTCCAGTGTCAAGAGTGGAAAACATCTTGTGACATATGGATATGTAGTCAAGATATAGCATCAGTACGAAATGATATGAAAATATATAAAACGGCAGCCCAGATAAATTTTATCCGAGAACAATGAGAGGCGAAAAATGAGATAGTTAAACCCTTCACCATTCTCTTCATTAAGTCACTTGCTACAGGGAAAGTACCAGAGGAATGGAAGCTTGCTAATGTAACACCCATTTTCAAAAAGATAATCACAGCCTGGAAATTATCATCCAATCAGCATAATATCTGTAGTTGGTAAGCTTATGGAAACTATCATTTGGGATAAGATTGTAAACCACTTAGGGGACCGCTACTTAATAGATGACTCTCAACATAGTTTTCGACGAAATCGTTCATGTTTGACAGATCTGCTTCATTTCTTTAATGACGTAATCAAAATGTATGATGAAAGAAAAGCAGTTGATATCTATTTAGATTTTCAAAAAGTATTCGATAAAGTTCCACATCAAAGGTTACTAACCAAGTTAGTCATATGGTACAGATGGGGTTGTAGTTCGATGGATAGGAAATTGATTAACTGGCCAAAAACAGAGTTATGATTAATGGTCAAGCCTCAGAATGGTTAAACGTAAAAATTTGTGTACTACAAGGATCAGTCTTAGGACCAGTTCTCTTTCTCATATATATTAGGAGTATTGATAATGGGCTGCATTGTAAGATATCGAAATTTCCTGACGGTACTAAGTTGGAAACATCTACAACAGAAACTGAACATGTGCAGCTTCAAACGGACATAGAATTTAAATCCAGGTAAATTATTCTTACTTTTCACACGTCACTCATGCATCTCCATCTTGAATATTGTGTCCAGTTTTGATCACCTTACCTGAGGAAAGGCATAGATAGAATGGAGAGAGTACAGATACGAGCTACCGAGATGATTCTCGGACTGAGAAACAAATCCTATGACAGCCGATAAAACGACATAAATCTATTTAGTGTGAAAAAGAAGGTTACGGGGTGATTCAATAAGGCATTCAAAATTATCAAAGCTTTCGATAATCTCGATCTAATGACATACATATAGATAGAATCGTCTGATTTCACTCTTGGTAATGGTTAAAAACTCATGGACAAAAGTTTTACCTCAAATAAGACGAAATACTTTCAGCAGAAATGTTAACACGCGGAATGATTTACCAATTACGGTGGTTGAAAGTAGTACCTTAGATACATGTAAGAATAGCCTTGATAGATATTTCACTTCAAATCCACGACTGACATTATTTGCGCCTCTTTAGCTACATGAAAAGTTTATAATATTTTCTATCTTTGATATGTACGTATTTCTACTCTTTAATGCACTGATCTGTGATATTCATGTCTCTTTTACGTTCACAAACAGCCTCGAAGGGACCAGGTGGTCCGTTGCCGTTTGAATTCCTTTGTATAAAGAGTGATGAGAAGTGCATCAACTTTCAAGACCAGTACAAACTTTAAAATTTGTCTGAAGTATGGTTGAGGAAATTCAACTAAAGTACAGGACACAGTGAAAGAAGGCCTTGACATTAATATTACCCAGAGATAGTGGGAGACGGACTTGAGAACTGAACCAGCACCTATTCTGTCGGCATCACCATACCTTAGGGGAACTGTAAAGGAAAGAAACTATGGTTGTGAACGTAAGTACTGCATTCCAGTACAAAGAGAAAGAAGTGTTCTGCAAACTGTTCACATCATATATGAGAACAAAATTAGAATGTGCTTCTCAAGTTAGCAAATGCATTTAATGAAAGAACTAACAGAGAAGGTCAGGGGCAGTAGAGATGGTGTCAAAATTAGAGATAGTCGAGTCACAGTGAAAGGTTAGAGTCCATGCATTTGTACACCACTGAAGAAGGAAGAGTGAGTACTGACTTCATCACTACCTAAAAGTGATATCAACAGTTAACAGAACAACAAAAGGCCATAACTTGAAGTTAAGTAAATAAAACTGAGAAAAGATGTAACGAAGTACTTTTGTAGTATTAGTTTAGTGGATGATTGGAATAGTCGAAATTATGGAACAGTAAATGCTGACAACACACAAGGGTTTAAAATGTTGTTTGTTAGTAACGAAAGTTGAAGAGATATGGCCCCACAATTTGAACTCCTTGCCCGTAACGTACAAAACATGTCATTACATAAATGTTGACCCAAGTGTTGTGATCCAGGGTAGAGAGAGAACATGCTGGATTGCGACGCATCGCTGGCTACGGTGTGACAGTGACCAGAGGAGCGGCGTCAGCCATGATGTTCACCTACTCCACACTCCTCATCACCATGTGCAGGAACCTCTTCTCTGTACTCAGGTAAACCCCGACACTAGTACTTAACATCATGTTCTTCGCTATGACCACTGTTTTCACTTACTACCTTGAGAACATTTTTCACCTTAAGTTGACGTCAAATGTTTCACGGACCAGTTACTTTGTAAAATAGCTTTTTTTGTGATAAACATCTTGTACCATTTCATTAATTTCTTAACACTGGTGTTCGAAGATTTGCAATAAATGAGATGAGGGAGTATTTTATAAGTCTATTTCTCTAGGATGTGAGCAGATGTAGTCTTACCATCACACCTACAAGCACAATCAAGTTGATATACATGGCTACACCTACACACATAAACATACTTAGATGGCTATACTCACTCTTGCATTCATCAACCCGAGCTACATTCAGCCTTAGAGAGTAATTCTCTCATCCTACGTCTCTGCTTCCTCCCGCCTGACTAGGTCCACGTTCCTGCACCGCCTCGTCCCCTTCGACAGTATGGTCGACTTCCACCGCTACATGGGGCTATGGGCACTCATTTGGACCATTATGCACATCATTGGTCACGCCATCAACTTCTACCACATCTCCACGCAGACGCCTCCTGACCTAATCTGTCTCTTCAGGGACTACTTCAGAAGGTGAAAAAATGTCTGAAATTTGATCAGCCTAACCATGTGTATTCCATGTGTCCTGTATATTATGATATGAGTCTACTTACATCTCTATGTTGTATGGTTTTTGTATTGTTTGTTGCCTGCTTGATCCACTGTACTTGTATTTAACACTGATCTTCCCCTTTGATTATAGGGACACTTACAACACATAAGTTAACAGATCTGTTGGTCAGACCATTTTGGCAGTTTGTCATTTTACTATGTTACTAATACTGATACAACTGTATGTGTAGTGTAGTGTGACAGCAGTATAGATCTATGGTAGTGTAACTATTGTAGACTCTGGAAGTGTAACTGCTGTATGTATTACATATTAGCTACTGTCTTTGACGGTATAGCAACTGTGTATATGTGAAAATGCTGTCATTGTAAGTAATGTGCCTGTGAGACACTAGCTAGTTTCTTTGATAAAGTAAGTACTGTGTCTGTGAGAAGGTACTTTTAGAGTGCAACATTGTAAGCACCGTGTCAGTGAGAAGGCAGCTGGAGTCTGTGATATTGCAAGTACTATGTCTGTGAGAAGGTAGTTGGTACCTGTAATAGTGTAAGCACCATATCAGTAACAAGCCAACTGGTGTCAGTGAGAAGGCAGCTGGAGTCTGTGATAGCGTAAGTACTGTGTTTGTGAGAAGGGAGCTGGGGATTGTGAAAGCGTAAGTACTGTGTCTGTGAGAAGGTAGCTGGTATCTGTGATAGTGTAAGTACTGTGTCTGTGAGAAGGTATTTGGTGTCTGTGATAGTGTAAGTACTATGTTTGTGAAAAGACAGCAGGCGTTTGTGATAATACAAGTGCTGTTTCGGTGAGAAGGTAGCTGGATTCTGTGAAAGTGTAGGTAGTATGTCTGTGAGGAGGCAGCATGTATCTGTGACAGTGTATGTTATGCGTCTTTGAGGAAGCAGCTGATGTCTGTGATAGTATAAGTACTGTATCAGTGGGAAGGCATTTGGTGTGTGATAATGTATTCATTATGTCTGTGAGAAGGAAGCTGGTGTCTATGGCTAAGGAGTTTGGTTGTACCGGCAGGACTCACGTGCTCCCCAAGTTCCACTACTGGTGTTGGGAAACTATCACTGGCTTGACAGGTGTCATCCTCACTCTGCACGTCGCCCTTATCTACGTGTTCGCCTACTTCGGTCGCCAGCACTTCTTCCGATTCTTCTGGCTGACTCACAATACCTACCCCGTCTTCTACTTCCTCTTTGTCTTGCATGGCTCAGGCATGTTGGTACAGGTCAGTCCACAGGCTAGTCCTGGTCCTCTCGTCCTGCATGGTTCAGGCATGTTGGTACAGGTCAGACCACAGGTTGTTCCAGATCAGTCTCGTCCTGCATGCCTCAGACATATTTGGTACAGGTCAGTTTGCAGGCTGGTCCAAGTCAGAGGTCTTGTCTGCATGGCTCAGGCCCTCTTGTTGGTGAGTGGTAGTCCTGGTGTTGATGGGTGATGACCCTGGTGTTGGTGAGTGGTAGTGCTGGTGTTTATTGGTGGTGACCCTGGTGTTGGTGAGTGGTGACCCAAGTGTTGGTGAGTGGTAATCCTGGTATTGATAAGTGTTGGCCCTGGTGGTAGAGAGTGGAGGTCATGTTACTGATGGATAATGGCCCTGGTATTGGGGAGTGGCAGTCTTGGTGTTGGTGGATGATAGTAATTATGATGATTTGTAGTCCTGGTGTTGCTGAACGTATTCATGGTCTTTGTGAGAGATGCTCCTGGAATTGGTGAATGTTATTTCTAGTGATGCTGAATGTTAGTCTCGGTGATAGTACAAAGGAATGACAAAGTTATTCAAACAGTAAGAGACCATTAGACATTTTGATGCTGTTTGTGAAAATAGAAGGGAGGAGAACCTTCGCCCCCTGCATCACCCTGTGACTCACTTCCGCTCCCATGGTTCCATCAGCTGCTAAATCCACTCCCAGATATCTAACACACTTCACTTCCTCCAGTTTTTCTCCATTCAAACTTACCTCCCAATTCACTTGTCCCTCAACCCTACTGAACCTGATAACCTTGCTCTTATTCACATTTACTCTCAGCTTTCTTCTTTCACACACTTTACCAAACTCAGTCACCAACTTCTGCAGTTTCTCACCCGAATCATCAACCAGCGTTGTATCATCAGTGAACAACAACTGACTTTTTTCCCAAGCCCTCCACAACAGACTTGAAATCATTGCAATTCACTCTACATTTTGTTTCAGAGTCTTGTATTTCACATATCTAACTTTTCATTTTCAGTAATGTTGTCTATTATAGTGATTAGATATGCTTTATTTCACTTAGAAGTGTATTTGTGTATTGTCAGGTCCTTTGATGATCATTGTGCAGAAGGCAACAGCATTGGCATATAGCCTGCATGATGGATTGTCAGGTTTGAAGGATGAACAGCTGACTCCACTGCAACGTGAATTAGTGCTCAGGTTTGAAGACTTTTCATGTGTTAGTTTTTTCATTTAAGACTTATTTCAGACTTCATTTCATGATTCTCATCAGATAAGTATGAAATGAAATGTCCATCTTTTTATCCACTTTGTTTTTTACGTTGGGTTTTCCGCACAGCTTTAGAGAAGTGAGCTTTACACTATCTGTGTTACCATTGAGATGAGATTATATGTATATAT
Organism: Panulirus versicolor; assembly: GCA_032361705.1. Classification (NCBI taxonomy): domain Eukaryota; kingdom Metazoa; phylum Arthropoda; class Malacostraca; order Decapoda; family Palinuridae; genus Panulirus; species Panulirus versicolor. The sequence goes on along the minus strand of JAUUDZ010410886.1, from coordinate 5,152 downwards.
ATGTATATATATAATGTTAGATATTGAACCCCATTGTTAATCTGTTTGGTGATGCGTATATCATCGTATTGTAACACAGCAGGGTGCTGTGAATTTAAATCTACGTACGTACTTTCATGCCACAAGTTGAATTTATTGCACATTGTAGGCTCTGTTAGGTGATGATAGATGTTAGCCTAAAAATTGGACATCTGTTGCATTTCACTGAATGAAATTCATGTTTGCAAAGACATTGTGTGTAGCCCCATAACCTTTTACTCCTTAAACTGCACAGTTCTGAAATGATACTCACCCAGTGTATAAAATAAGAACCAAAGAATAAAAACATTCTCTACTTCATATATCTATATCAAATGTTTGTGAAGAACATTTTGAAAAAAGTTAGTCCCAGTTAGTGTGGAAGGGTATTAAGGTGACTGGAAAACCCCTTATATATGCAAGCATCCTACGATTATGTGTGTTTGATTTCGTTTTGCACACATCTAAACACAGTGTACAACTGTACACTTTATCTTTTGTTTTAAAGGAATGATTTTTAGACACCTCATATATATCATTTACATATTCTATTGCACACCAATATGCTGATTTTTCATATATTATATGCATTGTTTATGTATTTACATATCATTTACTCACATAGAAATTACTCAAAGGAGTAACTATACAGGTTATTATTATTATTATTATTATTATTATTATTATTATTATTATTATCATGGAGAGAATGAGTGAGGAAAGATTGACAAAGAGGATATATGTGTCAGAGGTGGAGGGAGCGAAGAGAAGTGGGAGACCAGATTGAAGGTGGAAAGATGGAGTGAAATAGTTTTTGAGTGATCGGGGCCTGAACATGCAGGATGGTGAAAGATGTGCAAGGAATTGAGTAAATTGGAACGATGTGGTATACCGGGGTCAACGTGCTGTCAATGGATTGAACCAGGGCATGTGAGGCGCCTGGGTAAACCGTGGAAGGTTTTGTGGGGCCTGGATGTCGAAAGGGAGCTGTGGTTTCGGTGCAAATTATCATATTGTAATATTGATGTGGGTAATTAGCACGCAAAATAACCCGTGGCATGTATCATGAGTATGGCTAATAGTTGATTAAATGAATTTGATTGTTAAACTCTTGAGGGACATGTCCTCGTCCTTAACAGTTCCCATATAGGATTATGCCAAGCGCAAAAGTTTACTGTTTACGGTGCTTAGATTAGAACATACAGTGATCCAATTTCAAACAATGACACCACGAAAATGTATGGAGTGTGGAAAAGTGACAAAGTGGCATAGTGAAGTAATGAACTAGGGAAACTAAAATGATCGCCTTGACAAGCCGACGTGATTCCAAGTCACGCAGTGCACAGACGAGACTCAGTGTCGGTCAATGAGTATCCCATCTCCTTGGAGACAGCTCGAGGGGATAGCTTTCAATATCCACTGGGAAATCCCGGTAAGCCAGCACCTCGAAATGTTACGAAAGGTGTCTTATAAAGTGTGCAAGGCTCGCCCCCTGTGAGGGCAGTGAGCCAATAATGTGCCTACAAGGGACACTGATAACTTTAGTTCTAACGTGGCAGCCTTGTTGGGTCGAGCCTGGTTGGGATGAGCACCTGCTGAGGTCGAGCATCTGTAAGGCACCAGTCAGGGTTCCAGCTGGGAAGAGTATTAAGGACGTGCTTCTAGCGTGCTTGACCCAGCCGTTGCGTGAAGTGTGAGCACAGACCGACCTGACGTGGAGGAGGAGGATCCATTGCTTGGCCACAGACACACTCACGCCCAGAGACCCGGCTGCAGTCCAGCTACTAAAGATCCTGCTAAGACCATGTGTTACACACTCAAGTGAACTTTTTCAGTGCCAGAGAACAAGAAGTCCCTTGTGATTATGAATTAGGAACTTTAGTTACTATTACCATTTGTGTTAGGGTGCATGACACATTATTTCTGATACTGTGAGTAGCCTTAGATATTCAGTGTAATAACGTCTGCGGATCCATGCATGATGACTGATTACGTTGGTTGTGTTGCGACCAGCTAGATATTAGATATTCCAGTCACAGTGTGATGACGCACATTTGATTGTTATGTTTTGTGTACCCATGTTATTTTGTTCAGGTATCAAATGTCAGAAGGTTATTGGCTTTTTCCTATCCCACGGGAAAGTGAGTAATCAAAATATGCTTGGCAGTCCATTTTTCCTAATTGGGTCATTAATGTCATAATTAAAGGGTTTTACTTAAACCATGGCTATGGGCCCCCCATGGTAATCTCACTTGAACATCATCAACCATCAAATAATAACCTTTAGTAAGTACTACTACTAAGGTCATTAGGCTTGCAGCCTTGTTTGATTTTTGACTGTATAAAGTCCCTACATAATGATCATATCAATACCTTTGAGTCCTATCTAGTTCTACAGGGAAAAAAAGAAATTATTGGAAGAAAAGTTGGTAAGTTGGTATTGTGTCAACGTGGCAGCTAACACCACCCAGTCGGCACAACATCCGCTGGTGCAGCTGCAAGAAGAACTGCGAAAAAAATAGGATAAATTAGAGATAGTCCTTCACTATAGCATGAAACACATATAGAAATCATGCCATGATAACACCGGCAACTCGTCAGCTGGACACCATAACGGAACCAGCTCCAAGCTGAACCCAACCCGTTCCGGGCCAGCAGCATAATGAGACATTGCTTCGCCCACCACACAACCAGCCCGGAGCGAAAGCAGCCACAGAGTCGTAACCAACGAACCAACTTATATAATCTTGATGATTTCCGTTTCCTTGAGAAATATAATCAATTTGTTGATTATGTTAACATTATCACCAAGTAGATTGTATATGGTGAAGTTTGTTTTCTTTTTCTTGAAAAAATTTATCATTTTCTTCCTGTTTTCACGGTACTTTGTGCATTGTATGAGAAGGTGGTCTGGTGTTAAATTGGTTTGGCAGGTTTTACATCTTGTTGGAAAGTTTCGGTTAATATAAGGTTGTAGGTGGGTGCTGTATGTGCAGCTGAGACGAAGACAGGCTAGCACGACTTTTGTATTTCTTTGGTATAGTCGGGCTGGTCCACTGACTTTGCCACAGAGAAATGTTACACATTGTTAGACATTGAACAAATTTCTGGGTATGTGTTATTAAATATTTCTCTACATGCGACAGCTTCTAGAGTAGATTTTAAAGTCACACCTCTATGGGGTAAGCTTTGGTGTACATAAAAGGCTACCCCATGAACTTCATGTCTTCTACACGGGTGAGAGTTATCTAAAACAGCACAATCTTAGACTGTGCTGTTCAGACTGGTCTCTTGTGGACAAATAACGGATGGCCTATACATTGCAAGCACCAGTGACAGTTGTGCTTCCTTATTCCTAAGACTTTTACATCTCCACTGAATGCTATTGAATGCGTTGGTTTACTAGTTATTTAGCCGGCCAGCTTTGTGAGCCCTTTTTTTGGACTTGGGCGAGTCCAAGGAGGAACGGGATCGGCTCCTGATAGTGAGGACGGTATTGTCGTCCATTGTTTCCACCAAGAAAGACTTCGTCGAGGAAGACCTCCTCAATGGAGCCACAGGAACGACGACGTCCGACATAATTTCTTTTGAAAGTTTTACAGATTTTGTCTTGTCCTCTTTCACATTTTTGGAGCGAACAGAGCAGGTGGCTTTTGAGTATGAGTCTTTGTCGAGAGTATCGTCATAGTCGGTCTGATTCGTTATGGGTTCGTCTGGAGTGGTGGGTCGTGGTTCTGCAGTTCGCGCTGTCTACGTGGCAAATATGACCATGGCCGGCTTACATTCCAATCCCATAGCATAGGACTCATTGGGTTTGGGAGTCTCGTGAGTCTCCTTCACCCTCTTCCTTGCTTCACCATATAAAATGTTCTCCTTTGCCTTAACTGCGCAGAATTTCTTCTCAAACTTGCACCAAGGACATTCTCGGCACGAGCTTGGGTGATTACCCCCACAGTTAACGTAAAGTACCACTTTGGCCGTACAATTGTTAGCAACGTGGTCCTCGCTGGCACACTTTCGACATCGAGATGAAAGATTACATGACTTTTCACTATGACCAAACCTTTGGCATTTAAAAGATCGCAAAGGGTTTGGTATGTAAGGTCTCACAGCCACCTTACCATCACCTACGGCAATATCTTTTGGCAATTTGGACTTTCCGAATGTTAGAGTGATCGGGGGTGGGGAGTCTACGTCGCTCGCCGTCAATAAGTTTTGTAATACATCGAGCAGCCATCACTTCCTCGTGTGTAAGTTCCTTCACTATGTCGTCCTCACTCATGCCCATGGAAGCCACAAAAATCATATGAATGACTCTTTCTAAGCTTAAGTAACTCTGCAGCTTGATTTGATGACTTAACTTTAACAAGGAGGTCACCACTAGCCAGTTTCTTTACCATTTCATCAGAACCAGTCTGGCCGTCTATCACTTTCTGGATGAGGAAGGGGTTGAGGGAAGCTAGAGTTGTTGAACCGGTCGCATGTAACATTGCAAGTTCAGCATTTTTGGACTTCATGTCCAGCGTGGTTCGGTTACCACAACTACCTCCTACGGGAGTAGTGGTTGGCTTACAAGAGTCCATACCGGAGGGGCTAGACCCCAGATTCTGGGGTAGCGCACAACCCCACACAAAAGGTACTTTCAACACCTTACCTCTTCTTTCTCTAGAAAAAAAAAAATACGAGGCAGCTGATCAGACAGAAAAGCGCCCCAAAGTAGGGCCGGCCAGACGTACCAAGCTGGGTGGAGTACTCCTGCTGTCACCTCTCAATTGGTCGCACAATTCTGTCCCATCTGCCTTCGTGAAATGTACCAGTAGTCCAGCAACACCGGAAACACCGGTAAACACTCACTTGAATGTAAACACAAAAAGAGAAAACACACAAGAATACAAACGCAATTAAAATCTAGGGAGGGAATGACGAAAATGCTTTCCAAAGCTAAAAGCTAAGCAAAAAAAGGGAAATAAGGGAAACCTTGTTTTATCAGTTCTGCATGACTTCTAGTAGTAACGTAGCAACAGTGTCTTCTGACAATTTTTCTCTATTTTTCGAACCCATACACGCAAATATACATACCTATACATCTCAACGTATACATATATATACACACACAGACATATACATATATACA
>JAUUDZ010410877.1:3398-15155 GCA_032361705.1 Panulirus versicolor | reverse complement strand
CCTTAGCCTAAACTATGTACCCAGTTTACTGACCAACCCTTATGGAAGGATGAACAGTTTTGTTGACTGGGTTTGATAGGAAGTGTGACTCATACTACCAGTAAAAATTGAACTAAGAGCTGCTTTTCTGGAAGCATGGTCATGTCTCGTATCATGCTACAATTACCTCTTTGTACAGTGTGGAGAGAGATTTCTGCACTCATGGGGCCCAATCTTTTGAGCTTTCTTTACCTGTAAAGAGATTTTGTCTGTTAGGCAGGGCTAGCACACAGTGGTGACTACAGGAAAATTTAGAGTTAAGAGTATCCAGGCATGCGAGTCAGGTTGAGTGTAGTGTATAAGATGGAAAGTGTGTGCTTGTGGACTTGATATTAGCAACCCACATGTATGTGAGGCAGAAAGAAATGACAGCTATCAAGTTCCTCTCCCAAGCCCCTGGGCTTAGGAGAGTAACATGATTGCTACTGTAGTGCTGGCTCATCATGCCACAAGGCAAGAACTTCTTTATTACAGAGAAACAGCTTTAAGCTTCTTAAAGAAAAAAAAAAGTCTTGTAGGTTACTTTTTTATAATGCATTAGATAAGGTGATATAGCTTCAATAGAAAGAAAACAATTTGTCACATATTGGTGCTACTCTGATAGGTCATGCAACTGGCATATGTCTGTGAAGTAACAGCAATATTTTGATAGGTGTTACAGAGAAAAGCTAAAAATTGGTACTCTACTGAAAACAAAGAAAACAGTTAAAGTTCAGAGGTAGACTAAGCTTGTAACATAAATAAAAGTAGCAGTTGCAAAATGTCTTTTTTCTTAATCACAAGTATTTTTCAGGTTTATGGGCAAACTAGCCACACACTGGGACCGCATCTGTTATATATTAGAATCTTACTTTCAAGCAAAATCAAATATTTTATGTGTTGAGTTGGATAAGTTCTCATGAATAATGAATTTATCCCATTCTACCAAATTTCTTTCTAGAGCCAAAATAATCTGCTACGGGTTGTGTGTCTATATCTCAGAGCTATCACAGGAAACTATCAAACTGGAGAAGATGAAACGATCAGCTCCAGTGGTCTTCTCCATTACTTTTGTCAGGCAGTAAGTTCACATACAATGATTCCATATTGGACTGATTCCCAGCTTTGGATAGAGCAGGATTATAAAAGTCAGTTGGGTACAAACACAAGAGACTTTCATCCATAATAGGCTTTGAAATTATTCTTTAATTAGCATAATTCAGCATGATTTAAATTAAGAATTAAAGTACTTGATTTATGCAAAACTTTTAAATGTCGGAGATTCTAGAAATAAAAGAGCTATGATCAAATTAAAGGATGCATGAGAGAGGAAAAGGTGATTTAATATCTTTGGGTGTTAGAAGGTGTAATTTTTTTAATAGACAGTAGAATTGAGATGTATGAGTAGAAGAATAGCTGTCTCATGTATCATCTTGAGCAAAGTGTGATTCTATTGCTTCAAGTTTACTGGAAGTTACTCTCTTCTAAACTACCAGCATAATTTGGAATTGGCATTGTCATATAAAAGTCTTGGGCCAGCTAACACCTAACTTATAGAAAGTTGCCACTACCATTAATACCTAAAGGTACTGTGAACTGAACATTTGCCTAAAGGTAAAGCCATGAAAAATGTATTCAAAAGTATCTGAAGGAAATATAGTACAGTTTTGTAGGTTTTGTTATACCTGTCTCCCTCATTTATATTGAACTCATAAGAGCTGAATTTACATCCACTCTTTTGCTGTCATATATAGTGTGCCAAAACCAGTGCCCCACGGGCTTTTTCATAGCTTGCTTAGACCACTTCATATGCCTTGGTTGATTCCGTTGACATTATGTCACCTCCCATATACCAGATCTGTCTGATTCCTTCTATCCTGAACGTTTTAGTCGTGATACCTAAAAGTCTCTTTTCACTCCTATCTGCCAACTCCTCCTAGGTATCTCCCTCCTCCTAGTTCCCTTCACTGCTGACACAACAATCCTCTTAGTCTTGTATTATTCATTCTCTCCATATGTCTGAACCACAGTAGCACACCCTGGTCAGCTCTCTCAGTCAGCCTGTGCTTACAACCTTACCTCACTCTTACACCATCACTTTTTACTTGGTCAACTGTCTTCACACAACATACTGTCCTGAGGCAATTCATTTCTAAACTGTCCATTCTCTTTCATTGTTTGCATTCAGGGCCCAAGACTTATGTCCATACAATACCATCAGGATTGCTGTACCTTCAAACATTCATTTTTGCCCTAACAGACTGCAGTTTCTCTTACTCATTTTTCAACATGCCCTGGACCCTAGTGTCCCCTTTCCCACCTTAAGATGTAGTTCAACCCTCATTTCTTCATTCCATGCCATGCCCACTCTTGAGTACTGAAAGAATTCCACTTCTTCCAGATCTTCACTATTCAAATACTTACTCACACCATCCTGTGTTACCCTGCTTCACCTCATTAACCTTTTACTACCCAAAGTTAATTTATACAGGTTAGGATTCATACTTATGTGGTTGTACATAACTAACAGATACTAGAGAAAAAGTAAACATTCATTTTACACCATTCTAAAAGTGAAGAAAAACACTGAAACCCTGACAAATTACTAAGAGAATAACATAATAATATAATAAGGTTGTAAAAAGGGTGAAAAATCAAGACTGAAAAGTTACATTTGGTGGTATTCTAACACACCATGCATTTCTTTCAGTGCACAGTTTATCATAAGAAAACATCTTGCAGACAGTGAGGATAATAGTATCACATGCAACTTGTAAGAATGTGATATACCAACTGAGTTTTTTCTCTCTGAGATTAGCTCTCCCAAATGTCCTTCAATTCCTCTCTATGAAGAAGCCTTTGATAGTGTTAACATGAGAAACAAAACTGTAGATATTGAAAAGACTTGAAAATGATGAGACAAACTCAGCACTTTGTAGGACTTACGGCATGAGCAGGTCAACATATGGGATATCATGAACAAAGATAAAATTAAGACTACTGGTAAATAGCGTACTGAACCTTTTAGCCAAAATGACAGTAAGCATGATAAACCCAGTGCAAATATTAAGAAAAATGGAAAAAATTGTTTGTTGTAAGAACTGAGGACTGGAATCTAAAGTTATTAGTGCTAACTTTGTAACCATTCACCAGATCTCAGCTCCTCATGTATAATCAAAAGAATGTGATGGGAAACACAAAATAATTATCTAAGCTGGTCATTTGATACTATTCACACTGTTTTATAATAAAACTGATTTTATATTAGTGCTTGCAAGAAAAATTTCAAGACTTGGGTGGGAACAGAAGCCCCCTACTATGGAAACAATTATTCATTTATACGAAATTCATTTATTTCAGCCTCTTATAGGAACACAACCCCCCATTTAAATGAGGGAGACCAGTACCTAATGATGTGACCTATTTTGGATACTGTAGTTAGAATATCTTGTATACTGAGGATAAATATATGTGGTTAGCCAGGAAGTACTGAACTGCTTATTTTTTATTCACTACCAGTCACTACAGTGAATGCAGTTTTTATATTTTTACAGCGCTGTTTGGCTACAGTATCCCCTACTTTGGCAAATGCATTTATACCGTAAGTTGGGACCCAAATACAAAAATAAAGGCAGAAGACCACCAGCCCTAATCCCACTCATTGGCATGGACTTTGGGCCTGAGAGATCTAAACAGCATGGTAATTTTTGTCAACATTACATTAATGAAAAATAGCAAAATAAAAGTAACCCTGAAATCTAAGAAAATTTTCTGAAATACTGCTAGAAGTAAGGAAAAAGTTTTACTACAGGATACTTACTAAAATCCTGGTAAGATTTATGAAGGGTTATATGCAGGCAGTGAGGTGATGGAAAAGACTGCAAATGCAGATTTGCCTGTATTTGAACCATCCAGGTTTTTATACAGTATAACACAAAAGCGGTATTTCTACAGGCAAGTTTTTCCTTACATTCATTATATCTAAATAATTGATGGTTACAGAATGTCTCTATTAGACTGATGCTATGCATCATATTTCTTAGGTGTTTGGTTAGCTATTTGCATGCCTTACCATTAGCTTGATCAAGTTACTATGTCTCATAATCATTGAGTGACTGTTGACAACTCACAGGGTGGATATATTAGCTTGATCAAGTTACAAGTTATGATCATTATGAAAGTGTTGACAACTTAAGGGTTGGCTGTTAAGTCCTTGTCGTTTCTTGAGCCACTTATCTTTCCTAACAATTGTAGCATACCCATTTTTAAGGAGAAAATATTAGATCTGATAAACTTTTAAATGACAACTCTTTTTATACCATTTGAATTTCTTTATATGACCTCACTGATGACTTTTGTTTGTAAAGGAAGCCTTTGGGGGAAAAAATCTAAATAGGTAATCACTATCAAGATTAAACCGTAGTGATAATCCAGCTTGAACATCTATTCTGATTGCATTTTATAAATTCTGTAAATCATACATTACTAATAATTTGTGCAATAATGTTTTTTCATTTCCTTCTTAAGTGGGGAGACACAGGCCAACAAAGAGCAACGAATACAGGGTCACTTGGATATTCCTTTAAGCTCTGTAGGAGAGATTCAGGCCTCACAGGTAACTATTCATAAAATAAATTAGTTATTTTTGTTGAAGCCATTGCTAGCACAGTGATCAGCTTTTGAGCTATTGCAAGTTTGTACATTATTATTTTTGTATCAAATTATTAATTAAAGATGACATGGGAACTAATTCATATGGTTGCAAGGTGAGGGTTACAAAGTTTTCTGTGCAGAATTTTAATCAAAGTGCCATGAAGATGTAGTTATTCCATGACATTTCCCTCCTCCTAACAGGCTGGAATGAGTCTTTGCAAGGCAGCTTTCTCTCGTGTTTATGCAAGTGACTTGTGCAGAGCATATACAACATGTGAGCGTATCCTGAAAGAAAATTGCTGCTTACCTCCTCCTATTAAGGTTGATACTAGACTGCGTGAAAGGGTAAGGACCTCATTCTTAAGTATCTTAATCAATCACATATCTTAAGTAGGGGAATCAGTGGAAGTCAAGGTCCTGTGCATTTTCTTACCTTTATTGTTAACTTAATTGTTTCATTCACCTCAAATCTTATTCACTGCATCAGCTGTCTCTGCAATTACTCAAGTTAAATAACAATAGTATGCGTGCTGCATTGCAGGATAAGTGACGCTCTAGTAAAAAAATAATTGAAATTCTTTCGGAGGGATTAATGAGACCAGGAAAATTCCTAAAATGTATCCTCCTGCATCCATTGCCAGTGCAGAAAACCAGCTTTTCCTAATGATTCATACACAAACACAGAAACTGCAATGGAGTTTTCACTTTTTAAGGAGTCTTTACAGTTGTTTAATAAAGTTTTCATACCCTTACAGGCACAAGTGATTTTTTTCGGTCATCTCTGTAGTGTGCAAAAAACTACTCTTTTTTCATGAACATATTTACAAAAAAATGAAAATATTCTTTCTTTCTGTGAATTAAGACTTGACCATTTGTGTTGCAAGAAAAACACACTAAATATCAGAATTACTAATCCTAAGTGTGTAAAATAGTTCATACTTTTTTACTGAAATGATTAGATGCACAAAAACTATCTAAACCCTTTTTTTTCTTATAAATTAAGAGTTCAGCATTCCTAGTTTACGAAAGACTATTATGTAATGGATAAGCCAATCATAAGTACAAGCAGTGCAGCCTTGTTGGTGGGTGCCACAAACACAACTAGTCTCTAGAGAAGGCATACAATTACCCACCGTTTCCTTTATGGGTTACTGAGGCCTCTGAGATGTGGTTAGTGACCCCTTTTCCTTGAGCAATTCAACATCATTCCTGTTCACTCCAGCAACTTTGCCAAACTTCATCTCATGCAAGGCTTTTACCATCTCATCCCTCATAAAAAGTATAGTCAGTTATAAATACTTTTTAAATTAAAAAATCAGTTGATGCATACATTTAAAACCTCAAAACCACTAACCCTCAAGAATATTAGGTTTTTTTTTTTTTTTTTTTGTAACTTTGGTATTTCCAGATCTGTAGTACAACAGTAAAGTTTGACTAATGGAGTGAATTTTACAGGGATATATTAAGTCACCAACCCATTTTGCATTCACGTTGGATTTTATCATAAAAACAACAGTTGGTGACAAGATAGTATAGTAATTGAATGAGTAGAGAAGAGAATTATTGATAGGGATTATGCTAATGTATTTTTGAAAGAAAAAAATGAATGAACTAATGAAGTGAAAGGCAAGGAATATGCAAGTTTTTGGCTGAAAGATAGCAAAGTCAGAAGATATTGCATTAGGATGGAAAAGTCATTACAAATGAATCAAATTTCAAATATTTTCTTGGGATTATGTCATTGGATGGATCCCAGGAATTCAATTTTCTGATTATCATTACTCTAATCAGACCACTGTCTCATTATCTTATATTTAGAAATCAGACAGAATCAACATGCTCACCAAAATTTGCTAATTTATGTACTTAGATAAATTTTGATTTGTGGTCATGAATTGTGGTATGGCAGTGAAATTAAATCTAGAAATTTCAGTCTCTGAAAGTAAAGTACAGTACAGTGTATTTTAGAAATACAATGACAAGGTAGAGTGAGTAATGAAATCACAAGAGAAGTGACCCTGATTTCATGTGTAGATTAAGTACTAACAGAACCAGAATGAAGAATGTTGGGATGTACTGTAAGAAGGACCTACCGTAATAAAACAGTACTCGTAAATATGAAATGGAAATAACCAGGTAATGGGAAGAGGTAGACCCGTCTAACTTGGTTAAGAAAATTGAAAAGGAAGGCTAGGCATGGATAGAATTGGATGATGAAAGAGACACAGAATAGAAAGCATTGGTATGATTTCAGAGGCCCTTTTATTGCATGGCACTGGAGATAGTAATCAGTAAAATGCACCAATATTCCCCCTAGAATTTTGGAAGTGTGGAAGGTATGAACATAGAAGAAGTCAAGACCATGGCAGCAGCAGAGGGTCTTACTTGGCCTCAGTTCAACCCTGAAGGTGCAGAGACTTTAGGTGCTCTACAAGCTAGAATGGCATCATTTTTTAAGGTTGGTTTTCTTAATAATTTTAGATGGGTGTTGTCTTTTTCATTTTGTATCTGTTGAAATCACAACTTTCTGTTGACTTCTCTCACATCTCATTTACTCCTTATTTTGCCAACTGATAGGATAGCAGACATGATCCTGGGAAGATGTACATACTTTTCCTTATAACAAGATTTGCCCCTTAGTTGTGAAATGGCCACCCACAACTCATTAGCTCTTTGGTCAAGATATACATGATCTTCCTGGTAGTGAGCAAATTCAAGTTCAAGCTCATCTGTCTGCTCCAGTAACTTACATGCTGAGGATCTAATGTTTCTAGCAAAATTTTCGTTGTTACTCTTCATCTGTCATTGCTAGAAAATCTAAGTAAATTGGATTTTACTGCTTTGAAGAACAGCAATAGATGGAAGGGAACTATTAATTTCTTATCCATTTGTATACATGATAATCTTGTGTAACTTTTTGAAGCCTCAGGAGGACTTGGCCTAGGAGTAGGACTAGCCTGGTTACACAAGCTAAAGATATGATCGGCTGGTAAGACTGAGTGTGCAACGATTTGTGCAGTCATTTCTGCAAAGTGGTTGGAAATTGATTGATGTCTGACTGTTATTTTGTACACTGCATTAGTACCTCTGTGCTTGATGAGAACATACACCATATACTGAAGAGTGCACCCATGTGAACTTCCCATACATTACATACACAATTCATGCACAATAAATGAACATACGACCAGAATTTCATAAAAATGTATTTTACTAAGAAAAATTGTACTGCTTTATGTATCTCAAGAAAACGTAATGAATATGGCAAAAACATAATGGCTGGCAACTCTTGCTATTAGCTTGTTTTAAGTGAAAAGAAATTGGAGACTTTGCCAAAAAATGATCTTATTGTACATAAAATACTCGAATTATCTTTGTTTTGCTGATGAACTTTAAATTCGTGTTACAGGATGTGTGTCAATCAGTTTTTGACAAGAACAGACACCAAAGAGGTGAAGGGAATGAAGACACAGATGATATAGATGTGGAGAATTCGCAGGTAGATGTGCAGTTAAATCTTTTTATGCTCTTTCTTTCATACTTTAGTTGTAAGAACTGTCCACTTTACCAAAATTATGTTTTATGTGATATATGTTGTTAGTGGTATGGTTAACCTGTCAGGTGCTAATTACATAATTCAAAGGGTGATGTACACAACTGTAGGGTCCCTCTCTCTCCCTATCAGTAACACTTGTTCTACCACCACCTAAAGCTTTCATCACCACGTTTTTGATAAGTTTCCATTAAATAATGTCTGCATTACACATGACATAGCAATTTATGCTGAATCAGATAATTTTGGGGGATAAGGGTGATAAAAACTAGGCTAGTGACACAGCAACATTTGCTGAATCAGGTAATTCGGGGATGATATAAACTAGCCTGGTGTCCCTATCTGAATCCCTGAGTAACCCCACCCCAGCCTATTCTACTCTATCAACAGTTTAAACTGACATCACACATCTTTCAGTGCTCACATAACCTTTTTCATTAAGTTTTCATTTAATGTCAAAATTAATTATGACAACATGCTGAATGTTGATGCTAAACTGTTTCAGATGAAGTCCATCCATTACAGTTGAATTGAGAAGATATTTGTTAAGTAATGTCATCCCCCTTATGACATGAGTTTCAGTAGCTCAACTGATGAATTTTTAACTTGAGACATGTTGTCCAAGAATGTAACCCAATCACTAGTTGGGGTATAGGTGTATATGAAAATAACATCTCATAATAAAATGAATAATCATTGGTTACCTTAGCATTGTATTTGAAGAACAACAGTTGAAGATTGCTAAAAGATGTACTTTCATACCATGGCATCTGAACACTGCACTCATTATATCACAGTATCTAATTCTTGTGCTCTATCATCTGAAACAATATTTTGATTTCTCTCACTCAGGTTGTAAACAGGCTTTTCTTTGCACATGAAATTATTTTTTGACATTTTATATTTGATTTTCCTGAAAATAATTTTTTTAGGCTGTAGTACAGACAAACTCAAAAATCTGTATTTCTAAAATCTCTACACTTCCAAAATCTGTGTTCCAGTCAGCCAAAATTACTGCCAACTTGGAGAATAAGTTTTTTATAAGCAGTTTCATTAAAGTCGTATTTGAAATATCATGCATTTAATTACAATCAAAACCATGTAAAGGTTTTGATATATTTTGCAAGACAATCTGCAGACTATATTTTTCTAAAGTATGTTAAATTCCAAAATCCAAACATTGCTTGGTCCAAAGGATCACAGATTTTTGATGTTCTTCCTGCTTTAATTAAGAATTACAAAAGGATTAACATTTACTTTAATTAATGGATAAATTGAAACTTTTTTAAGATGAGCTGTTTAATGCTTCTCTGCAGCCATTAGAGGAATCTACCCCTGTGGAAAACATTTTGGTTGTGAGTCATGGAGCAGCCCTCAAACAGCTCTTCGTTCACCTTCATAAGACTCTCAGCTGTCCAGTACTAGGAGATCCTGATATACTTAATAGAATCCCCCCAAATACTGGAATTACAGAGTATTTAGTAAGGTGAGACTTTTGATGAGCTTATATTATTGTTTATTTATAAAAAGATGCACAATACCACATGCATATTTTATTAGATACTGAATAATGTACCCAAACAAATATTTTATCAGTATCTAAAGCCAACACAAAAAATAAACTGTAGCTGCTTCAGAAAAAATGGAAGGCTTCGGAAGGCAAACCATCAAGACAAAAGGCAAAATTATTGCACACACCCTTTAACCCTTTCAAAGCATAAATGATTTTTTCAGTCTCCTATCAGTGAGGGAAAAAAAAGTAGAATAATTTCTTTCTTATGAAAATGTACACACTTGCCCACAAAAGAAAAATCTTAAGAACAAAGACTTGGCTGTACACTATCTGTCAGACTTACCAACCTTATTTATGCAAGTTACATAATCTTTCATTTATATGATTAAAAGAGGATAAGTGAGGAAAGGATGGCTAGGAGGGTGTTCCTGTTAGAAGTGAAGGGAACAAAGAAAAGAGGTAAACTAAGGAGGAGGTGGAAGGATAGAGTGAAAGATGCTTTGAAGGTATGGGGCCTGAACATGCTGGGGGGTGTAAGGTGTGCAAGAGACAGAGTGAAGTGCAGCAATGTGGGATACAGAGGATAGCATGCTGTTAGTAGGCAAAACCATGGCATTTGAAGTGGTTGAGGAAACCATAGAAAGGCCTGTAAGGACCACTACTGGATAGGAAACTCTGGTATTGGTGCATCGCCTTGCTAATGTGGGAAAGGGTGAATGTATGAAAAAAATTATTGTGTGTGGAAAAAATATTAAACCCATTGTGTTCTTATGTATTAAGAGTTAGGAATTTTTGATTTTAGGAAAAATACGTTTTTCACTTGACTGACCAATCCTCAGTACTTGGAGCATGGATATGGATGAGGTGTGGCTATGGCCTCTTGAAAAGGCACACATCCACCTACCATGATTATTAGTGGGTTACTGAGGCCCACACCAAATTCTAGTGACTAATTACTTGTTTGGTTGCAACTTAACTAAGCCTACAATGCATGTAGATTTCAACTTGTAGCAGAAAATTGTGTGTAGATTGATGTTTGTAACACCCTGATATGTAACAGCAGACTGACATCCAAAGCACTATTTATATCTGTTCAAGGGATAGCCTTAGTGGGTATTTTTTTACTAACTTGAGCTTCTGATATGAAATAAAAAAGGAAAACCCTGGAAGGCATGGTTCTTAGTCTACACTAATGGTATTCTTTGTTCGCTTAATACCCTTACAATTAAAAAAGTGCCATAAATGCAATAAGTTTTATTATTGTTTATATCCAGGACCCAATACTTACAAAGTATTAAGAGACAATATGGACTACCCAATGGATACATAACTAATACATACTGATTAGCCAGATTATTAAGGGTACATAGGCCTACAAACTAGCTACAAATGGCTTTTCTGATGATAGGAACAGAGCATGTTGGTCTGAGACTGAGCTGTAGAGGTAAGGAAAAGCCTCTCAGATCAGCATATGATAAAGGAAGCTAATCTTAAGTCTGATTATGGAAGAAGTAAAATGATTATTTGAAAGATGTTTTACTTTTTGTATTTTTTTCGTAGTGATGAATCTCAACATTTCACGTTTTCATTCCTAAACCATATGTGTAGTTTCTCTTTTATTCCTATGAACAAGATTTTGTTTGGTCCTTTATGAATTATGATGATTCCTGACAAAGTGATTTTCAAATTTTTACAGATTTAGTCCAAAGAGGTATATGTTACAGTGTGTACGTATGCATGATGATGGCCACCTGCAAGATCTTTAATGAAAGTAAAGCAGTAGACATAAAGTAAGTAGGTGGTTGATGCAAAATTCTCCAGCAACTGTATTCAGGGACTGAGTGTTGGTACTTTAGCCCAGTACAATTTAATGGAAAATAAATTTTCTTGGGGAATGATTTATGTACTAAAATACTGAGTGTTATGTAGTAATGTTTTTAGTAATAAGCCTTTAAAGTGAGACAAGAATGTCTAATTATTTATGATTAGGTGTGAGATATTTGCAAATTCTGAGCTAACT
>JAUUDZ010410876.1:0-27150 GCA_032361705.1 Panulirus versicolor | reverse complement strand
CCCTTGGCTGGTCTTTGTTTTTGCACTAAGTTTGTTGTTTAGTATCTCTGAAACTAGGTTATTCCTGAGCTTATAAGGTTCCATCTTTGTTTCAATTATATTTTGTGTTTTTCTTGCTATGCTATTCCCAGATTTGCCAGGACTCTCTCATCATCTGCAGTTTTTTATCCTTCATTTGTCTCGGTTACATTTTCTGTAGTTATGTTGCTTATATTCACTCACTCCACTCAGTGTTTTTACCATCACTTTTTTTGTCCCTTTCATCTACCTCATCTTTTTCTGCTTCTCTGTCTGATGAGGGACATGAGAAGAGGATGGAAAGATGGAGTATAGGAGGCTTTCAAGTATCATGGCCTGAACATTAAGGAGGCATGCTTGGGATAGAATTAACTGAGGATATTTAGAATAAACAGGGTTTGCTGCATTCTTTGCAGGATTGGCATTTAATTCTCATCAACAAAATTATTGTTTGACAGGGATTTAGTTCATCGCAGTTCCTATACCTTGTCGGAGGTCTTGAGCAAATGTCCCAGTAATTCACATGTTGGTCAGGTACAGAAAGATCTTCAATACTTTGGAACTGCTTTCCTTAATTTTTTGTTTGAAAAATGTTCTCATGAAATCATGGAAGTTCCAGTTGTTTAGTTAGAATTATGATTGCATTATTCTTTAAAAAACATGAAATTTTGATTGGGGAATATAACATGAGCAGGGGTTGGGATAAACGGTATTGATGACATTCACTCAGTTTCTTTATTGTGAATGGTACATTTTATGGGTCACCAAAACATTGTTTTCCACAAGAGTATTTTTAAGTTTGGTGGGTCGAGGAGATATGCCCTTCCCCTGAACCTCAGTGTACTTTTTTCTCTAATAGGATGGTTAGAGAGGGAAGATGGTAGCACGTACTCTCTCCCACGTGACAACTTTTACTTTGCATTTTTCTTTTGTTGTATTGTATGTTTGTTGATTGCTTTGCATAGTAATGAGTACATTGATGATGCTAGATATTGTAAAAATTGGTACTTTTTCACCAGTACCCTGTAAAATTGATTTTATTGTTGTGATCATAGGGCATGATCTATATTAAATCAGTACCAATACACAACAGCTTGCACAAACACTTGAAACATATGTAATCCTACATGGAGTGCAGTGAGACAGACCTCAGGATCTCCACATGGGTTGGAATTAAGCACAATGATTGGCTTGGAGTGGCTCATGGTAATTATGTCATGCCAATACTGCACACTAATTGGTCAGAGAGGATGTTAAAATGCCTTCAGACAACAGAATTAGCACTAAACCAAGGATATCTATGTTATATTTATTTAATGGAATGCTAAGAGGAACCAAAATGTAATGGGCATAAGTGGGGTTATATTCAGCATGGAATTTGATGTAGAAACTAAGATACCTTCATCTGAAGTTCAAGTATTTGGCACATATGACTATAGTTGACCCTTCATTTGAAGCAACATATCTTTTATGCACATGTTCACCATATCTCAGAAGGTCTAATCGAGAATATTTGGAGGCAATACCTGATATAATACCAAAGGCTGCTGCATGCTGATGTATGGCTTTTTAGATATCAAAGCAATTGCTTACTATAGTACATGTAAAGTAATCACTGTACATTTTATTTGCAGGTGTAAAGATAAAGAAGCCTGCTGCTGGCACTGTAGTTGGTCAGTATATTAGACCAGCAGAGCTGAAGGAAGAATATGTAATAGTGGATGAAGCAGTTAAACCACTGATTCTTCATCATTTGATAACTACGAAATCCTGGCGCAGAGTTCTTGTGTTTACTAACTCTTGTGAAACAACCCATAAACTTGCAGTTCTTATGGCAGCCATGTCAGATAGCTTAACAGTTGCAGAATTCTCATCGGGTCAGAAGAGGAAGAGACGCCAAATTATGTCTCGTTTTGCATCAGGAAAAATTGATATGTAAGTTAATTGGGAAATTACCTCTAGTATTGTATCTTTATTTTTCACCTACAGACATCTCAAGACACCTAGGAGGGCATTTGCTTGGTGAGAGGTGAAAATACCATTTTACTGTTCCCCAAAGGGAGATGTACCCATGAGGATTGAACCCGTTAAACCATCATAAGAAATATTGTATGATATGCAAACAGCAACCTGTCCTAGCCTGTAATATCATGATGTGTTGTTGAAGAGACATCTGGCCATCATGCCTTCTCATTCATTTCACTTGTTTGTTAGTACTGTGAGGGCCAGTTGGCAGTTGCCTGTTAGCTCGTGGTGTCTTCACCTCCTATTTCTGATTTTCAGAAATTTCAGATGAGTTTTGCTGCTTTCTATTCTTTGATCTTTTATGAAACAAATTGTAAATACTTCATTGTATCTTAGGAATTAGTGTCTCATGGACAGCACTGGTAGTTGAATATCCAAATCAAGGCTGGATCAGTTTTTTCTCATTGGGAGAGACTTTCTTGTCTATTGTTTCCAAAACATTAGATCAAGGGGTTTCACCACTGACCCCTGATTGATGCCCCATGTCAATTGCTTCCCTCAACTTTTGTGTTCTCCCAGTTGAAGAGCTGTCACTCTACTTATATAGTACTCCTGTTACCAGCTTTGAAATCATGTTCCCTGTCAGAGACAGTGTTACTTTCAAACTTAACTGTACTTTTGTTTTTCATACTTGATTGCCGTATTTTTTGCATCACTGAGGTAGCACCAAGAACAGATGAAGAAAAGCCACATTAGATAGAGACTGGATGGGTTTGAATGCTGCCATTTTTATTCTGTTCATGGGGCTAATGAGGGAAACAGTGATCAAGTATGAAAAAATGCACATTTCTGAGACTTATTTTCCTTCCATCACATAATTTTTTTCATTGGATGTTAAAGATTGATTTCCTCTCACCTGTGTGTGGTGTCAATACCTCTACCTCATCATCTCTATTCTCTTTAGGTTCCTCAGGAATTAGGGTTGCATAGGTTAGAGTAATTCACCTGTACTCTTGCAAACACCAAGATGGGATGATTTATGAAGGAAATTTGAATTTGTGGTCAGGATATTACTTAGAGCATGAATTATCTGCTTTGAGCCTTTTTATTTTTTAACAATTCTTATGGAATCTCATAACAGGAACAAAATGGTATTTATTCTTGATAGTTAAGTTTGACGAAATAAATCCTTTGTTCCCTAATGCAGGTTTTGTGTACAGTCAGTCAATAAATGCAGTTAATTGAAATGTTAATATTATTGTTAAAGTAGTAGTCGAGAGGCAGCCACCAATCAGTTACTACCTGCTTGAGTACTGGGAGGCTTAGTGGCAGCTGCATAGTGAGCCAGCACTTCAGTGGTTGTCAAGCTGCACTCCCAGACCCAGGTTGCTGTCATTTCTTTCTGTCTGAACCACTTGTGGACTGCTGGCATTGCCAACAATCATACGACCTCTCCTTGTCACTCATAACACTTGACAACACTCATCTTTCACACCTCATTCTTCGTAGCTAGATTTTCCTTTAGTCAGTGCTGTGCAATAGCCCTGCCTTTTGACAAATTGGTAGGAGCAGTAGATAGAAGTAGTAGGTAGGAACTATAGGCAGGAGCTTAAGGTAGAAGTAGTAGGTTGGAACATTACTACACATTAGGTAGGAGTTGGTATGAACATTTAATAAGAGCCTAGAAAGTGTGCTGGAGTTGCCCTCTGCTAGTGGCCTGTTAAAGTTGAGGCACTAAGGCAAAGAAGCAGCACTGGAGTTCACCTGTTATGGAGGTTATTTTACCATGGGCACCCCCTTTGAGGGAGTTTGCATCAGATATATAGAAAAATAGATAGATAGATGTAATAATATTACTGATTGATTACTTGAATAAATGTTAATTATTTTTCTATTACAGTCTTGTATCAACTGATGCTATCGCTCGAGGATTAGATATCCAAGGCATAGAACATGTAGTATCTTACGATATCACATCTGTCAACACGTATGTTCATCGTATTGGAAGGACAGCAAGAGCAGGCAGACCTGGAACTGCACTTTCTCTTGTTACTAAGGATGTGGTAAGTTTATAGAAATCACTCCTTTAAATATAAACAGTTTAGATATTTTATGTTATGCAGTTGAGAGAATGTAAAGCTAAGGGTTTTATTATTTTTCATTACCTTATGGAGTTAAAATATATTAGAACATTAAAATATATTAGAACATTAGTGAAATAATCAAGGAGAATCATAGAGTAACTGGATGTTTTGTGATCCTCCAATCTGCATGTTGGGGAGCTCAGGGTAATGCATATCAGTCCCCAAACTGAACCCAGTGGGATTTGGTTGGGAAAGTTATAGTAGTGGTGAGTCTAACTGAACTTCTTTCCAAAGTGGTTCATTAAGGAGTGATGTCATTGGGAAGGGTCTACTGTTGTTGCAGAGAACTGAGTGCTTAGCATATTGAATCGGGATTGTATTACATAGTTGCTAAGTGTTTGTAGTTGCAAGGTGGCCGGTTTTTAGTGCTCTCTTTTATGTGGTTTTGAGCTTTGTTATGTTTGCCTTTAAGAGGGTGGATGACAAGACAGGTGAGGCATAGTTTAGGTTGGAGCAGGTGAACTGTTTGTAGGGATTTTTGCTTGTCCAAATCTGGTACCAGCTAGTTTTCTTGGGCATTTAGTTTGTGTTGCTTTTGTTTGAATGCTTTTGCTGTGAAAAGTGAATGAATTTGTGAATTGTATATGGTGCCTAAAATAGTTATTACCATTGAAAAGTAAAATGGTAATATAGATCACCATTCTATGACACATTTAATGTAAGGATTAGAAGCATGGTCACTTTCAACCAAAAGAAGTTCACAGATCAAGGCAGCTGGAATGAGAGTGGAGGCTAATCAGAGAAGTTACAAGAATGTATAAGATGAGAAAAACCTGGGTAAAAGAGGATTTAAATGTTACATCTGTGTTGGAAAGATGTAGAGGGAACAAGGAGAAGGGGGAAACAGAATTGGAGATGAAAGGATGGAGTGAATAAAATTTGAGTGCTTGGTGCTTGAACATGCAGAATGGTGAAAGGTGTTAACTAGATAAAGTATATTGGAGCCATGTGATTATACAGGGAATGATGTGCTGTCATTGGACTGAAGCAGAGCATGTGAAATCTGTGGGAATCCATAAAAAGGCCTGTAGGATCTGGTAGCGGATAGAGGGTTATGGTTTTGGTGCATTACACTTGACAGCTAGAGAATGGATGTTTGTGAATAAGGCCATTTCTCTCTCTGTTCCTGGTGCTACCTCACTAATGCAGGAATGGTGAACAAATATTAAAGAAAGAAAGAGAAAAGGTGTCATAGATAATTGAAAAGTGCAGGCTAAGGTGGTTTGGCCTTGTACAAAGAATGGAAGATACAGGTTACTCCAAGAAGTATCTGAATTAGACAACTGAAGAAAGATGTCCCTCAGGACGTACTAGAATGAGACTGATTGGAGAATCAAGATCTCGCTTAAGAGAAGAGGGAAGACACAGGATGAAGTTGACAAAATAGGGGATGAGGACAGGAATGAGAAGATTGACTGGAAGGTAGCTGGTTAACAGATATTGTCTACTTAACATTTGATGAGAGAGTTACATGCTAAGGTATATACACTGAACACTTAATGCTCAGTTGTCCTGCATTCACCCCACAAAAACAGCATCGTTACAGTTTGTGACCTCTAGTCCTATCCAGTGGGCATGAGTGGCTTACTGAGTGCTGAGAGGGTCTTTGTAAGAGGGGGTTTTGTATGTAGGAATGTACAGGTATACACCTACCTTGCTGATGTGGGAAACAGCAAACAAGTATGAAAAAATTACATGTATGTTTTTTTCATGCTTGTTTGCTGTTTCCTGCAATGGCAAGGTAGCACCACCAATGAACAAATCATAACTCATTCACTAACATCCATTCTCTAGCTGTCAAGTATAATGCACTGAAACCAGAGCCCCCATCCACAACCAGGCCCCTCAGAGTGAATGCGATTTCCCCTGACTGCTTCATATGCCATGGTTCAGCTCACTGACAGCATGTTGCCCCTTGCATATTATGTCACTGCAGTTTGCTCTGTCCCATTCACATCTTCCTGTATGTTCAGGATCTGATCACTCAAGGTCTCTTTTTCTTCTTCTTTTCACCTCCTCCTTAGTTCCCCTTCTTCCTTGTTCCCTCCACTTCAGGTGTATATGACCTAACAGTTATCCTTTCCATATGCCCAAACCATCTCAGCATGCCCTATTCAGCTTTTTTACATACTCTCCTTACTATCTGTACCTTGTGGATAGGGAAATCTGGTTTTGAGGCATCACACATATGCTGGTGGCAGATTTGAATGAGAAACTGGAAAAATTGGTGTCTGAGTTTGGGAGTGTGCGAAAGGAGAAAGTTGTCAGTAAATGTGAATTAAAGCAAGATTATTAGGTTTAGCATTGAAAAG
Source organism: Panulirus versicolor (assembly GCA_032361705.1). NCBI lineage: Eukaryota > Metazoa > Arthropoda > Malacostraca > Decapoda > Palinuridae > Panulirus > Panulirus versicolor. The sequence goes on along the minus strand of JAUUDZ010410876.1, from coordinate 20,711 downwards.
AGACACAATTAGTTGGAGTTTGAATGGAAAAAACCTGTAAGTTGGGTGTTTTACATATATGGGAGCAGACATGGCAGCAAATGGAACCATGAAAGCTGAAGTGAGCTATATGATGCATGATTTGGGCAGTGTGTGGAGATGGCAAAGATTGGCATGTTTGATAATACAGTGAGACTCAGAGGTTAAGATTTATTTATAGATTTATTTATCAGTACCTTTGAATAATATTTTTCTTTCATATATGTTTGCTATTTTCTGTATGAATGAGGTAATGTCAAAAAACAGATGACCGAGCCTTGTAAGAAAAAATCCTTGCTTAGCTCCCACCTCTATTCCTTCTTTACATTATTATACAATAAAGCTGGATTGGTGGTAACCCATGAAGAGGAGGATTCTGTTTTATTTTCACCAAAACATCTTTCACAACTTTGGTTTCAGAATTATTTTGCTACAGATTTTCACTCATCCTGTAGTGCAGGATTTTTTGAAAGTGTGAAAGGGTTGCTGACAAAAATGTAAGCTTAAAGTATGTATTGTGGATGTTTCTCATTTTAGAATATTTTTGGATTACAATAGTGAATTTGCATTTCTCACTAGTAAGTCACCATGCTGACTTTCAGAGCTAGTAGACCTCTCATTTTAATGAAGTTTTACTCATTCTTCTTCATTTCAGCTTTTCGTAATGGGTTATGTCATTAATCATGTCATTGAATACTCTTATTTACTCTTCACATTCCACAGGGCCCTCTGTTTGAAATATTTAAACAGTGTGTATTCTGCTAGCTTTCCTACATATATCTCTTTGATATGTATCATTGCACATTGTACTGCAACTTAAAGAATCTTGTATGCACAAACAAGTGTATCATTAATTATCTTCCTATCTAATTGGTACTATATTTTAATCTGTTCCTACATACAAGGGTTCACTCAAGCACACAACCTATTGAGTACACTCGCCCATATTTTCAGTATCATTATGTTTCATCTTTGGTGTGATTATAATCATAACATCCTTAATTTCACTGTTTAATCTGTGACAAGATTATTATATCTAACCTTTCTAAGTTCTTGAAATTTTCACTTGTCTTTCTCTTTAGATGAAGGACGTCAGGGCATTGCTTTCCAGTGGTGCAGAAAGAGCAACTGAACTTATTGTCTCCACTGAGGAGTTGGAACCATATGAATCTCTCTATATCAGTGCTTTGGCCAAGATGAAAAAAATTATACTTCAAGAGCGGCTAGAAAGAAGGGATGGAAGGAACAGGGGAAGCACAACACATTCAGTACGGAAATTTAAGAGGTTAAAGCATTCCAAAAGATCATTTAAGATAAGATGAAGTAAGGGAGCCTTTATCATGTAGAGAAAAAATAAATTTTTTTAATGTATTAACATAATCAGGGTTTCACACAGCTCACCCAGCTGTTCATCCTTCCTTTGGTTGGTAGATAAGTGGTTACCAACTTCAGTTACAGTAAAGCACCACAGCTGTGACAATTTTAGCCAGTGGAAAGCTTGCAACTCTGCTCGATTGAACCCAGTGCATTTAGGTCTTGGAACATGGCCTTCACTGATACACCAGAAAGCCTACCAAGGATTGGCACTTTATTAAGGTTTTTACAAATTTTACAAATGCTGCTTTGTTCAGTGTTTGCTGTATTGCCCTTTGTGGTAATCCATGGTCAGTGCAAAATTTACATTGACAGGTTAATGTATTACGTGAATATAATAATTATTATAATATATATTGTTATATGTTACTTTGACTGGAAGTTTTCATTGTTTCCATTTAGCCATGTAGTTAGCATCAGACTCCTATAAATATTTCATTGGTTGGTGAACTGTTTTTTAAGACTGGTTTTTAAATGGATAGCCTGTGTCTGAAAAAAGCAGTGCTTCAGCTTCTAGAGAGGGGTACACCTCTTCTGGAACTATTTCCCTTGCCATCACATGAAAAATTCTTTGGGAGACCCCTGAATGTGGATGAAAGTCATTTAGAATGGTATGGTCAAATAAAATGTATGGTTGATGATGGGTTGGTCAAAATGATATATAGGAGAACAGATGAAAGTACACAGAGGAGAGAGATTGCAGAAGAGGTAGTAACAGTCATTCAGGATTATGGATAACTACCCATCTAACTATATCTTTAATGCCTGTTCCGGTTGGAACTCCCTCAAAGAGGTGGCCATGGCAACAGAGTCTCCATAACTAAAAAACTCCTGTGTTGCTTCTTAGTCTTTAGCGCCTCACCCTTAACAGGCCACTGGCAGAGGACAAATCTAGCGCAGTGTTTGCAGAGGCTCCTACCTAATGACTATTTCTATCTACTGCTCGTACCTACTACTTCTCCCTAATAAGACTACCTAAATGTTCATATCTACTACTTCTATCTACTGCTCCTACCATTTTGCCAAAAGGCAGAGCTAGCGCATAGTACTCACTGCAGCAAAATCTTGTTATGAAGAAGAGCTGTGTGAATTAATTAATGTGTTGTCATGTGTTACATATGACAAGGAGAGATTGTATGTTTGTGAACATAACTCCAGTACACATGTTAGTGAGGCAGAAAGAAAAGACACCTACCTGGGTCACTTAAGCAGATGTCTTTAAACCCCAATACCCAGATGGGTAGTACTGGTAATATAACTCCGATTGTTGGCTTCCGCTTACCAACTACTACCTACTGTTATGGATAACTCTAGTGAAAATACCAAATACTGATCAGGGACTGGATTCATTGGAAGAAAAAGTTATCTAAGAGTAGCAATTCATGTTTCATTGGACAATAGACATGGATCTGTGAGTGAATTAAGTGGCTGTGAGCATCTGACGCACATGGATCATCTGTATGAATCTTTCCCAAGGTAATTCACTTTTGCTACCATCTTCCCACCTGTATCTTTTCCTCATTCCGTGAAGTCTCCACACACTTTCACCCTTTCCTCCTGTAGAAAGAGCAAGATATCCCAGTAGGTGCCCCTCTCGACACATTTATGTTGATAAGTCTCTCTTTGGTTTGCTTATAAATCAGTATATAATTCAGCACTGGTACCTTATCATTTATGTACGTTTCTCTTGTTAAATTGGGTATCTTAAGACTTTTGCTTCTCTTCCTCTCTCCTGTCTACCGGGATAAGTAGTAACAATTACCCACCTCTCATAACCCACTTTCATTTTCACCCACATCAATCTGGAGCTCTCTTCCTTATATTCGAAACCTCTCCTTTGCTCTGTGCATCATACCTGCACAAAGAATAACAAAATCAATATGAAAAATCACCTAGTCCTTAAGGTTCTATATGTATTACTTTAAATGTAGGAAATAGCAATAGGTATATGGAAAACTGAACACACAAGAAAAAGTTCAAGGATAATACTTGAATGGTACTGTAAAGCAATATTCAGGGACAGCTCTTACAGGCATTATAATTTGTGTAGTTTAATTGATCTTTCATATACAATGCCTTTGTCACCTACATGTACATATCACATCATATATCAACAGGTATATATATATGTACTGCAGCTTACAGGCTATCACAATATTGCTACTTAAGTCTGGAGATAGAATGATCCAGAGAAAGTGTGTTCCACCCTCCCATGAAATGCATGGAGAGACTAATTGGACTTGAGATGTAAAGATAAGAACTTTTTCTTTAGACCATCTACATTACATAAAGTATTTTAGTATACTGTTCTTACTGACAGGAAAAAGTACAGTCAGTGAACCTCCCTGTTTATGTATCCAAAATAGAAATCTGCCAACTTCTTACAAATCTTAATTGTCATCAAGATTTACAACCTTGATATCAGTTAACCAAAATGTGATATGTTCACCTAAAATATTATTAACATACCTTAAAATGCTATCATAAAATGTTAACAGTATTAAACGTTCAAAAATTTCATCTGGAGCACATGACTAACAACAGCAACAGGTAAAAAACTAGCGTATAACACATCACTCATGGAATGACAAACACACTTACAGGTAAGTCTACTTGGTGTTCTTTGTACATCTGAGATTTTTATCACAATTGCAGTGATTAGTAAAATCTTATTTACTAAGCTAATATAAATGGCATAGAATAGGTGCTGTTTGCCAATCTTGGCATATATATTATATTACTGATAAAGAATAGTAAATGCTTGCCAGTTTGAGCAGCCTGACTGGCACAGAATAGTTGATACATATCATAGCAGCATAACTGGCATAGAAATATTGATGCTTGAATTAAAGCAGATGACACAACCAGTATTAAAACCTGAGGACACTGTGTTTCCCAGGTATAATTCTTGCATTTGACAATAGATGTTGGAAAGGAAATGTAAATGTTTATAAACATTATACATAATGTAGAAATTACCATTAATTGGTAACCAACTATGAAATGTCAGGAAATTTTTATATTTTCTAAGTTGCTATTATAAATTTATCATGCCTTAACATGGCCTGAGTCCATGTCTTTAGATGGTTTGTTCCCCTTTCTTGGGGATCTGAAACTAACTATGCAAATTGTTTTCCGACAAGGTTTAAAACCATTTTCTACACTGGATATCCTGAATATATAATTTTGTATATGATTTTTTCACATTTCTTATAGAAAAAATTGGTTATCTTGAATTTCAAAATCTTATTATATTACAAACATTTACAGCCTAACTTCAAATTTCCAGATTTATTCTATTCCCTGCAAGTAATACTGGGTTGAATCCTTAAAATTCTCTCGTGGCCCTGCACAGGCATACCTGTATTCCACTGTAACTTAAACTACTCACTAATTGTTTCCAAAACTTTTCAGTATTGATGATGGTTTCTGAGGTTGTCAGTAATGTGAACAAACAATACTAGACTTTTTTTCATCTAATGTTCTCAGGGTCTAGCTACATTTATACTTTCATATTTGATAACAAACTGAAGATGAACACCTGTAGTGGTTAACATCCTGGTCATGATGCATTCATGGGCCACCCAGGTTTGAGGGCATATGTTCAAATCCTGGTTGTAGCAGTCAGTCCCATCAACTGCCCATCAACTGAACTGTTCATCCACCCTTAAGGGTTGGTCAATAAAATAGGTATTCTGGCTCAGTCTAAGGTATATATATATATATATAGTGTTAATGAGATGGATATGCCATCTCAGCTAACATAAAAAAGTTTACTTATTCAATTCATCTAGGTTAAAACATACTCATTTCTTTTAGGCTAATAATTTTTTCTTCCTGAAAGGTTTCTTATAATTTGTTTGAAAATCTACAGATCTGACCCCTCAGTTCTCCCTGCTTTCTTGATTTCTGTCAACCACCAGGCACCATGCAAAAACGGAGAAAACTGTCAGCAATACCTGCATTTTATGGGAATGGTGAAAACTTTTTGAAGACATTTAATGGACAATGCATATTCAAAATACTGTACAAAGTCAACCTTTTAACAGTATTATAGTAAATATAGATTAAGTTTTGGAAAAAGGCCCAATTAAAACTCGTGATGAGATACGTTTCTTTACTATAATAGCACTAACTTTGATAAATTATTTGATTAAGTGTTCTTAAATGTTCACAGGATGTTTATCCGATCCCTTATTGAGTTGAAAGAGTGCTAATGGGTGTCACAACATGGATTGGATGGATCTGTACTAGACCAGACTGAAGCTTTACCGAATGTAGCATGTTGCCAGACATGTGTACAGCTTGTATATGACGCATAACTGGCTCACTCTCTTGTCGCCAAAATCCACATTCCTCACAACGAAATTCAAAGGAACCTGGAACTCTACAAACACCACCACCAGATGCAACTGTTGTTGTTGGCAATGATGGAGCTGTGACTGGTACCATGGTGGCAGTAGTGTTAGTTAATGTCCCCACATTATTTGATGATGATACTGCAACTTGGGTTGTGACAACAGCATTAGTTTGATGTAACTGCAGATGTGCTTCCAGCTGTGCAGCTCCAGCAAGACAAGCACCACATTCACTACAGGCATAAGCTGGGGCAATACGGGCAGGCACAGGATCTCCCACAGAAACCTGAGATGCTCGGTTTAAATTTAATCCACTATGGATGGTTCCATCTACAGCTACCTCGACTGTGTGAGATGATGGTGGCTGCCCAGGCCTTGTTACAGTAAGGCGTACACGAGATGATTGTCGAGGTAAATGGACTCCCACATGTGAAAGAAGTGCCCCAAGTCTCTCACCACGTTCTCCGCAAGACACACACTCCGTAGTTAGTGTGCCATGAGTAATTAAGTGATCATCCAAAGTAGGAGCTGACAATGATATAGAGCCACATATCCAACAAAAAAGTCCTCCACTGACATGTGGATGATAATGGGGATGATGGGATGCCATGTGTGCTGTTACTTGTTGTTGGCTACACGATGCATGACAACACACTCCACACATGTACTGTTTATCTTTAATTCTATGGCGAATGAGTTCAGCTTTAGAGAGGAACACCTCACCACATGCATCACAAACATGTCGTTGTTCACGGAGAAGTGGATCCTGGTTATTTTTCTTTCCTTTGATTCCTCTAGCTCCCTTCTTCCCTGATTCAAGAGTCTCTAATACATGAATGAAGTCAGTGTTACTAGTGCTATGAATATTTTGGAGATGGTACAAAATGTAGTTTTTGGAGGTGGCTTTATACCCACACAATATGCAATCAAAAGTTTGAGGATTTGCTTTGTTTGACTTCAGCTCAGAGTTTGCTGTGCCATTCTGAGTTATCAAACATTGTACATCTGAACAAGTATTATTCGTCTTATACAGAATAATCCCACCCCCTAAATTAACAGTTTCTACCATATATGAATCAGGATGCTTCCTCTGAATGTGTAACTCCAAATTCATGGGATCCACAAATTTGTGACCACAATCTCCACAGATATTCCACTTACTATTTGTAGCTAACCTATCAGTTTTACTATTTTTTAAGCCTTTTGCTACACTCTCTGCTACTCCTAAAGGTGGTATACTCTGCAGAGGAGAATGTGTGGGTACAGAAGGTTGAGGATTACTAGTCTGTGACACTGGAATGAGGGATGATGGTGTGAGCTGTGGAGTATGAAGAATTGTGGTCATATTGTTGTGCATATGGGCCACTGGTGGTGGAGCAGGTGGGGGTGGTGGAGGTAAATGTGTTGGTGGTGGAGGTGGTGGCTGTGTTTGCTGCCCGTAAGTCTGGACCTGTTGGATGGGCTCGTGGTAATAAACAACAGTTGTACCTTGAGGTTCTCCTCCATGGTTTAACCTTTCACTATGATGGAGGTATGTTGCCATATGCTGTCTCTGATGCTCTGTCAAGTCTGCTTTGTCCTGGAACCATCTGTCACACTCTGCACATGAAAATCCCCCATTTTTGGCTATTTCTACCCACAGTTGCTGACGACTGTTGTGTTGTCTCTCTATGTGTAACTCCACATTCACTTTATCACAGAACTTAGCACCACACACATTACACTGATAAGGTTTATGAAGAATTGTCTGTTTATTTCTCTTATCAGCAGAATCCTGATTTCCAGACCCTTTCTTCTTCTTGGTTTTCTTGGCCATACGCTGGGCTAATTTTCGGCAAAGGGCTCCACGCTTATGTTTGGTAAAGTGGGATGCTTCTCTGAAATTCCGACCACATACTTCACATGTGTATGAATCTGGATGTAGCTTCTCCTTGGCTGACTGTTCTATTACCTGCGAGTATTAAAAGAAAAAAGTTGTCAGAAAGGAGAAATTTCTTTCCTAACAGTGACAATTTAAGTTAAAAACACTGTGGCTTGCTCTACAGACTGAGACCCCATTGTATCTACAAACCATAAATGAAAAGGCCTCATGGACCATCAATCAAGGTCTTACATCCTGAACAGAACTGGCAGTTAAAGGACAGAAGCGAGCTTCTGGAGAACAATGCAAATGAGTAACACTATCAGCAATTCTTGAATGAGAAATCAAATCAAATAAAAGAATTTTTCATAAGAACCAAACAGGTAAGATCTCCCCATAAGATGAGTACTGTAATTAATGCTTCCGTCTTAAGTCTGAAGAAACAGACAACAAAAAAAATAATATAAGTTGATATATTTATACAAGGGGTGTTGGCTCTTTTATCTTTCAATGGTGAAACAAAAATTCTTTAATTATCTTACAATTATAATGATATAACACTACAAAAGAAAAGAAAAAATTACCTTTTGCCAAAATATTCTTAAGTTATTCAATACTCTACTGTTTTACATTTTAATGTTATGGTGTACAATAATTTTCTGATGTGCTTTCTAAGTGGAAAACCAATTCCTACATACAGTGCACCAACATTCTTGATTTATTTATGAATAATTACTCCAGGACCACATGTGGTATGACTAGAGGAATGAAGAAAGTAATGAGGAGATATATGAGAAATTTGGTATAGTAGGGAATGAATTGCACAATGGGTGATATGTAATACTTTGAAGTGGAAAGAATGCAAGACAAGGAGTTTACAAGGATGGTATGATTAAAGAGGTTGGTGTAAAAGAAAATCCACCTGTGGCATGGGGATATAGAGTGGAGGGAGAGCAATGGGGGAAAAATGCATGGAATGCTATGTGAGGGAGCCATGAAAGGAAAGAGATAAGTGGAGACTTTTGCTGTGGCCTTTCCCTAGATGCGAGTTCCTGGAGGGAACGGGCATCAAAGATATAGGTAAGATAGATAGATCCCAAGACCAAATTCTATGAAGGTCATAGTGTTACCCAGGACCCTTTTAAAATAGCATGGAAATACAGATATTTAAAAGGGTAGAAAATGTGCAAGTCTTGGAGAAAGGGGCGGGTCTGCTGTTTGCTTGAGGATGAACTGGGAGGAGAGTTGAATTCTACATGCAGATGACATGGCTTTGGTGACAGACTCGGAGAAATAAATGCCTTAGCTGTGTGTGAAACTGGAAGTAAGCATGAAATGGAAGTGATAGTTACAGTGAATATATTTAACATAGGGTAATGAAGTATAGCACAGAGGTGAATTCAACGTGATGTGGGTGTGCACAACCCACATTTGCTAAAACAGTATGGTCTCATTTATTGAGGATTCACAATAAACAACTGGAAAGGTTCTAAGGGAATGCAATAAGAATGGTACCAGACCTTAATGGAATGAACTCTGAAGGTGGGAGGGAAGCCCTCAATCTGCTTATTCTGAAAAAAAAAAAGAACAGAGGAAGACATGATAACTACATGTGAGTTTCCAAGAGGCTAGTTCTCTAATGCACAGAGAGGACATAGCCAATGGGTACAGCTGGGAATGTGGCAAGAAATGTGTGAGGAGGGATATGAGGAGGTATTTCTTCAGGAACAGAGTTTTACTTGGAACAAAGTAAATGGGGGAACAAAATTTAAACTTCTTGGCTGTATGTATAAACAGGTGATAATAAATTGGTAAGAACTTTCAAATCAAGAGGACTTTGGAGCTTAACAGTGACTGATGACCAAGTTAGGACCAATATTATATTTAAGATGGCACAAGCAGCCCATGCTTGTGCCACTCTAGTGCTCTAATGTCATCGTATCTTACTTATTTTATTAATGTTTTCTATAATGATATAAAGTTAGATTTCAAAAATAACCTGTGTAAGAAATAGCAATTTTCTTTCTGGTAAAGTTAATGTAATATACATCAGCATATGTTTATTACTGAAAAATCAATAAAGGATAAAGATGGAGGAAAAGAAAATCAGACGAAATTGGAATACTTTTTTAAAATTCATTGAAATATTCCTAACTGAACATTCACACAATTCTAAACATCTGCAACTGCATTCTAAAACATTTCAGATATGAATGAGAATCACCTGACTTCTACTAAGAGAAAAATAATTAAACTGAAATAAACAAATGCATTCCAGTCAATCAATGTAACAGCAGGAATGAGCAACAGAGTATGGAGCTGAGGAAGTAGGAAAAACTAACATAAAGAATCCATTCTATTAATTTTCGGATGCAAGGGAACACAAATTGGCTCAAAAATACCATTCATAAGTTGCTCAGAATGTTTCAAAATGTAATATACAATAAACAGACTTGGAGTAGGAGTGTGGTTGCACTAAAGAATGTGTTTGCATCAATGAAAGAAAACTTCATGATATTACCAAATAACTTGGGACGTTTCCACACTGTAAAGACTGATTCTGTTACATCACAAAGTGAATAAATAAGAGACATTCCTCTATGGGTACATATGATGAGAAACACTATTGTAATATGATGCTGAAAAAAAATTCTAATAAAGTTTTATCATTTAGTACCTGCATGACCTCAGGAGAAGAGGTTCCTGCTGATCTGGGAGAAAGCTGTGATGCATGTGTAGCTGGTGATACAGTACTGCTCCCATAGAACAGTTCTACCAACTCGTATGGTTCCACACGTCCTTCTACCTGTGGAGTTAAGGCAATGTAGTTATGAGTAAATATATGCTGAATGATTATGTACAGGGTCATATGTGTACATATCTTTGTTATTATTAAACACGGCTTATATCAATATTGGTAGTACTGTAATACTATCATGAAGAGCAATCAAAGTAAGTCATATGAATAACGAGCAAGTTAGCCATAATGATAAATGTAAGTCATACTTATTACAGCAAACAAGCAAATCACGTAAACTGTAAAAACCAATTTACTATCTTCATAAAGTATGTTCTCTCCTACTGTGACATTATAGCAGGATCCAATATATAGAATTTCAACAAAAACTTCAGTTGCTGACCATCCCACACCTTTCCATGCCAGAGACTAAACAGCAGCATGTCCAGCATTTGTTGTAGAGTTCTGCATACTGGTTTAGCTATCATAAACGTCAAGCAAGTGTTACTACCCTAATCTTGAAAGAAGTGACAAGAATATGGCTTGTCTTACAAAGTTCATACAAAGAGGGATAGTACATTTACTGGAAACTATAGGACACAACAAGCCAAAGTTTAGAAACTAGGACACAAGCCAAAACTCAGAAAACAGTACATGCAAAAAAATACTGTGCAAGCCATACTACAGAGAACAATGTTAAGTTGGACATACTGCTGGTGATAACTGTAGGGTATCAGTCATAGAGTTCAAAGATGCAAATCGAGCTTCTGGGTGAATAGCTGTCCCATTGGTTGCCTTGGTTGCTGTTGCCATCTGGAACACTGTAAACCAATGTTACATTTAAGGTGAGATTCTATATAAAAGTGATGGAAGTATCTGGAATAAAAAATTTTTTCCTAAAGCATAAATCATTACTATTAAAGACTTGAAAATAGAAACAAAATTGAACATAGGGAAAACTGCTAAGCAAACAGATATAATCAAAAGACACAAGAGTGAAAAACACCAATGAGTGCTGTTTGCATACATGCCATGCATGAGAATCACCTAATCAAAAAGGATTTATCTAAAAACAATTATCATTTTTTCATCTTGGCATATATTTCTTACACTGAGTATATAGATATGTAGAACCTTTCAAAAATGCTTAGTATTTGAACATTACATGAAATATTCTAAACCATTTCTAACATTCTGCAATGATACATCCTTTGAAGGCACAATCGTTGCTAACTCTTTGCATTGTTAGGATCAGTAGAGTATATGAAAAAGTGAGTTTGCAAGTTCAAATAGTAGTTGAGGCAATCCTTGACATTTTTCCCCTTTCTAGTAGCCAATAAGGCAAAGGCAAAAGCATGATCCAATCACGGCCATCTCAGATGAAAGGTAATATAATATGCACCAGTCTTAGAACAAATGAAAAAAAAGGACTAATATGAGTTCCCCAGGTGTTTGTCAACCCAACTCATAAAGATGGAAAGGTTATAGCAGGAGGGAAAGATAAGAGATGAGAAAATGCAACAATTTCACAGTACAAAGTACAAGGAAAGAAAGTGGAGTCATAATGATCAATCCTTGTGTGGCTGGTGTCCACACACAGGCTATTGGAAGCAATTACAAGATGCATGCTATAGGGGCAGTTCATGAGGGCAGCCAACAACCAGGGAGGTATATTACCAGTACTATCCACCTGGATACTGAGAGGGTTAGTGACATCTGCTTTGTGAGCCAGCACTTTAGTGGTCATCTAGTTGCACTCCTCTGACCTAGGTAGCTGTCCTTTCTTTCTGCATCACTAACATGTGGATTACTAGCAGTCTGTCCACAAATTTACAATCTCTCTTTGTCATATGTAACATCTGACAACACTTAACTCATGCAGCTCATTCTTCTACACTATCTTTTAGATTTTCCTGTGGTGAGTATTACAAACTAGCCCTGCCTTTTGGTAAGATCAGTAAATAGAAGTAGTAGGTAGGAACATTTAAGTAGGAGCATTAGGTAGAAACACTAGGCAGAGGTAGTAGGTAAGAGCATTAGATAGAGGTAGACATTAGGAACATTAAGGAGGAGCCTCTGCAAAAACTGCAGTAGATTTGCCCTCTGCCAGTGGCCTGTTAAGGGTGAGGCACGAAAGGCTAAGAAGCAGTACTGGAGTTCTTTAGTTATGGGGACTTTGTTGTCTTGGCCATCCCTTTGTGGGAGTTCCAATTGGAACAGGCGTCAGAGACATAGATAGATAGGAACATAAGTTGAAAGCCTATAACAGATAAAGTCAAAATAATACCTGCAAAATAGATAGACAAGGACACAATAATATGAAAACAGAGAGACATAAAGAAATGTGATGGCAGGAGAGTTAACAAGGTGGAAGCTCCTGATTTCACCTTGACTAAGAGACAGGAAGGAAAACCATCCCAGATATCTGAATGGTGATCCATACTTGGGTAAATGAGGGCCCTTGTAGGTCTGGAAAAATTGCTCACTAGAAAAATAACTGTACCATCTTCTAACATCTGGGAGGCACATGTTGCAGTGCTATTCATGTGAAGTTTCCAGAATAGAGTAGTGGATGTGCATATGCTTATTATGAGTATGTTACTGCAGATCTGCAATGAGATGTTTTGCTACTGAAAATTGGAAACAAGTCAGACTAAGAATGAGAGACACAGATACTGCATTTTGGCATTGTTAAATTTAACCAAGTTACTGCTTCCTTGTTCTACAATGTTGCACAGGTCTGAAGTAAGGAGGAAATGTGTTTAGTGCAGGTAGAATAATGTGCATTAATGAGAAGGAGAGTGAAGAAATTGTAAATACAAACGATTAAATTTCAGTGCAGGTAGAATAATGTGCATTAATGAGAAGGAGAGTGAAGAAATTGTAAATACAAACGATTAAAAAAAAATCCCAATTCAGTGTACATAGATTTTCATAGCAAACAAAGCACATACAATAAGAATAAATGGAAAATTTAAAATGTGGATATACAACTTTTAATTCCTATCAGGATGTATCATATCTGTAAATCTGGCAAATTCCATAGTAAAAATTCTATCACAGAAAACTGTACATTCATTTTTACTATTTTTCGTTCTCATATCTGACAAAGATGCAAACATAAAACAGCATTATATTATCCTTTGTAAATGAAAGATGAAAAACCAAAGTAAGCCAAGTCTTCTTATGGATCACTGAATATAACACACTCTTTAAAACAAAAACTTCAATGACTCGGGTCACTGCAGTGAAGAATCGATAACTACAACAGAATACCAGATACAATAAAACCCATGATATCGCATAAGGGCAATGTAACATATCTTACCTTTGGTGGACAAAAAATACTAACAGCAGCCTCTTCAAAACAGAAGGTACTGGGAGTGATTAGAAGTCCTGAGGTTTGATCCTCTGGTGAACAGAAGTATGGTTCCCAAAAAGCAATTGAAAAGAGATTCCCACTGGAATAACAGGCATAGAATACTCCACATTCCAATGAAGTCAAAAGGTGCCAAAAGTAAAGTAATACCCTGGAACCTTGTCAAAGATTTTCCTACCCTAAAGAAGCCCACTTTACCCAGTTCCTGCGTTGAGTCTTGAAACTGTATGAGCCCCATAAAAGGGGTCCTGGGGAAGCATACAGTAAATGAATAAAGAAATAATATCTACCAAGCCTACACTATCGTCTGCACCAGTATCACACCATGCTTTACTTGTAATATCTGTAAGTATGGTCGATTTGAGAGCCAAGTTCATTATAATGGTACTCATAAGTCTGCATGTCATAAGTGGTCACTAAAGAGGGAAGCACTTAGGAACTAGATACTCTCCCCTTCTGTATCATCACCATGCAAAAACAGGAAAAGAAGAGTTTGGCAAGGATTTCATGATTTAGTTTTTTTTACTCTAATAAAACCTGACAGGTTTTCTTTCATTCATGTGTGGGGTGGGGACCTAAATTTTACAAAATCAATAATGAAATAAATGTGAGTGTCTGCATATGATCCATCCTTCCTGGCAGAGTTGAATCTGGTTTGGGAATCAGTAAGATTTCAGTTTAGAGGCATAATGGACCTAGCTTTGAAATATCCTTTGCTCTTTGTGCTAAACATATCAAGACTAGCACAGCATGACTTGGATCAATATTAATTTCATTATACAAGAATACATTCAACGGTATTTGGGAAGGTTAAACAAACCAGGGGAGATATGAAGTTCATCATCATGAAAATACAGAGGTGAAACACCTGTACAAAGCAAAAGAACCCGAGAAAACCTCACCTTGCCCAAGCAGCTAAGGTCAAGTAAAAATATGTCAGTGATACTGTAGTCTGCTCCTTCCCATAACATGGCGCAAATGTGTACCATAGGTTAAGTCTCGATGTGCTCAAATTCTCCCCACACCATCCTACATGCGACCAGATCTGAACATCATGCCATTACATGCCTTTTGAATAACATTAAAAATAAGGTAATCGTAGACTTAAGCAAAGTCTGAGGTTTTTGTGAGTTCAGTTGATTTTTAGAAGTGTTTAACCTATTTCTACACTGAGTAACTCCACACTATTATCTGCTATTCATAGTCCTCCCCCCCAAAACTGATTTATTTACTATTCCAAATAAAAAAGTAATCCACATCATGCTCTACCAGACTTAAAATATATTCTCCACAGTCCATCATCACTGCAAAAACAAAACCAAAGATACTTTCAGTGTAGCCCTATACTTAAATTCTAATCAAAGACTCATACGTTTAATTCACGAATATACAAACAGAATTATATAATGGTGATATCACTCATACACCTATATACATTACTGACGGACCTGTTGTGACGCATTCGGCCCCATAATGGCTCTACAATATCCACTCACTTCATAACTTCTTGATACCAATTTTCAAAAATTTATTTCCGGTAAGTTAGAGAAGGAAAGCCATGAATTTTGAATTCCTGGCATTTCACAGCTCGTAGTTGAGCTGGGAACCCCAAGATGACCTTCACTGTTGGACACCATACTGGGGTAGGTACAATTACTTCCACTGTGACCCGAAAGGAGGACTTCTAGCCACCTCTTCTGCGTCTATTTCCGACGGCTACTCACCGTCATGGGTGTGTTGAAGGGGAAATAAAGGCTACTCCCCAGTGTAGAACCATGAATGAAGAGGAAGTAAACAAATGTTGTCGTCGTACAGGGCTGCCAACATTCCTCGTCCTCTTCATGGACATTAATTTTTCTTCTTCGTAATATCATGGGAATAAGTAATCACAACTACAATAAACTGAGTTTATTTTCTGTTGGATCTTCAACTAAAAGCCACATCCGTATATCTTATCTCTGGTAGGCCTATGACAAACAAAATAGCTTTCAATTGCGTTGTAATTTTCAATTTTTTTTTTTTGACTAGCTACAATTAAGGATCTTAACCATTTCATTGAATACTGAACTCAAAATCTAAAAGTTAAACTATACATGATTAATGAGAAAGACAGAACAACAGTGAAACAGTAGATAACTGAACATCATGAGAAGCGCTTCTCGGACTTGGCTTTGGCAGAAGATTTCCAAATCTGTTTCTTAACATATTTGAAATTATATGGACATCTGGATAAGTCTCCGGATTACACTGTGTCTGTAAACTCATCTCTGGAATCATACAAGCCGCATATATCCGATTTCATGAAGCATAGCATCTGTATTACTAATTAAATCCGTACATTTACTCCACTTTGCTTACTGAATCTTATGAGCCCAACTTTTCTGAATTCACTAAATTAATGGATTAAAATCAAACCACAACAATTAATAAACACCTTGAACCATAAACAGATGAAGCAACAGGTGTTAAGTTCTAAATGTAGCACTTAAAATTCTGTGAACTAGAAATATAAAAAAGGAGATAAAAAGTTTCAAAAGCTAGTCATACCGAATGGCAAACTGTTAGATACATTACATTTGTCTGAGTCCAAATATATGAAGAAAACTGAAAGAATTATGACGATGTTCTTCCTCATATTGGCCTGTAGGGTCTTTTTGAAGTGCGAGTCAAATTTTGCATACAACGAGTTTCATTGGAGAAAATGATTGATACCTACAATTACATTCTAGAAGAGGAATGATCAAAGGGTTTCATACCTAGACAATATTAGAATACACAGTTTACTTTTGGGTAACTTAATAGACTGTAAATCCGGCTGTAGGACTGGCTATCTCTGCTCGCATCCTCGCCTGAAAGTGGTAATCTAGCAGACTCCATGTCGTGTTCTCAGGGATAGAGGATGTATGAAGAGCTCTTTTCAGCCGAGTGGCTTGGCCAGAGGTCAGGTGGTCACAGACTCCCTCGTATGATTCAGTGAGGTGAGGATCCTCCTGGCTTTTCCCACACAACCTGGCCACCACCACCGCCCAGGGTAACTTACCCTTCTTACCTGTACTCAGCCGAGGTATCACGTTGGTCATCACGCAGCGTCTCACCCAGACTCTTCGAAGTCCCTCAGCGATCTATGTGTCTACACTTCGGAACCTCCACCACCAGGGAGATCTAGCCTAGTTAATTCTTCATCCTGGGGTGGGCCGCCGAAGAATGTCATGGCCAAGATCTTTAACATATGGGCTTCGGAAACTTTTTTTTTCCCCACCCATTACGGATGACCGTTCCCCGTTGTCTCCAAGTTCAACCAACATCATCTATCTATTCAGTATTCAGTAGTCTAGTCCAGCTTCGGGACAAACCGATCCTCCATCTCAGTTGCCAACATGAAGTAAATGTTAAACGTGTCCTCACTAGGCAAAATCAAATTCCCTGGACCCTTCAAAGATCTACAGTGCCCAGTTACTCCACACCTTAACAACATACTAGGCCATCCGACTGCAATGTTTGGATAGATGAAGCGTCAGCGTCCAACAGCATTAAGCACCCGTCACATAGACTCCGATGATCGGTTCGTTCCAGTTTTCCTGATCCAGTGGAGTCCTTCGCCGCCTGAAGTGTTCAATCTTATTATTTTACCTTCCCACATCTTGCTCTCAGCTACTGCCAAGTTGCGCCTTGCTCTGTTGGGTAGGAAAGTCACATTTTCTCAGCTTCACACTCATAACCTTCAATGTCCTCCCACGCCAAAGAGCCAGTTTGGGCTATAACGCTTGCGTGGTTACTTATTGCCAACTCCAATGGAAGATTTTTGCCCATTCTTACATCTTTACCGATAGTAGCTGCCGACAATCACATATTTTCCAAGTCTTGGAAGTTCGCCTTCCTTATTTCGAAACCTGACTTCTTGAAAACTGTGACCAAGGATTGCCATAGCTGGCTAGTCTGGATTTGCCTTACCCAGAGCTTGAGAGAGTAGTTCTATTGATTGAGCTTCTCAAGCTGCCTCCGTAACTCCTAC
The DNA here is from genome assembly GCA_032361705.1 of Panulirus versicolor. Taxonomy (NCBI): domain Eukaryota; kingdom Metazoa; phylum Arthropoda; class Malacostraca; order Decapoda; family Palinuridae; genus Panulirus; species Panulirus versicolor. The sequence goes on along the minus strand of JAUUDZ010410876.1, from coordinate 2,972 downwards.
ATCATATATCGTAACTTAAGATCTTCTGCCGGATATCTCACAAAGTTTTACAAGTGTTCCATGACTTCTTGTTTACCTGCTGGAGATGGGTGTCAGGCATCCGACATTCTTGCTGCGGGTGGGATGTTCTCCCAGCATCAGCTGCTGCTCGTACGACTATATCTACTGACGGCTCAGACAATCAGACTCGAGCATCATATTTTTTTCCCCCTGGCTCTTGAATTCTAGGCTTCCACTCATCCTTCACTCCTGGCACCATTTGTTACGGTACAGTTCCTACCTCAAGGCCTTGAGTTCTTGTTGAAATCAAAGTGAACAGCCCTAAAGATTGACCATCAACGTGTAGCAAGGATAAGCTTCACCAATGACGGAAAGTGGAACTGGACGATCGCAAACGTGAGGGAAATCGCTTTATAAACTTAGCTTCGGCGAATCTAATACCCTCTTACTTTCCTTCTCTCTTCCCTAACTCTATCTTCCTCCCTACATTCCCAAGAAACCCGTCCACTGCAACAAACCCCACCCAATATACTTCAACTCCCAAAGACCTTTCCCTCCAAATCTCCAACCAAAGAGTGATTTCATGCCTCAAATCGCCAGCCACCAGCCTCTAGGTAGGAGAGTTTCCTTTCGAATCAGTTACTGTCGACTTAACACACATTCGTATGAGTACATACATAGACGTCAGCAGAGAGACAGATTCTACTGTGGTAGAGAAATAAGCTTTGCCAACAACATCCAAACGTAACTTGAGATAAATGCCTGGAGAGGCTGCTGGAATTTCCAGCATCAGTCAGTACATGTCAATTCAGTGAATCTCTTTCACATAAACTAATTATTCAATCTTATATTTAATGATGCGTGTCCTCGCCAAGGACATACGTCGTATATGTCTGAAAAAAAGAGTATAAAAGAGATGACGATGGTGTTGCCATATCAAGTTCGTAAGATTTCCAATGTTATGTAATGAAATCTTGAAGTAGATATTCTGTATTTATACTCGACCTTACGAGGCACACACACACACACACACAAACATAGGTAGAATGACAGTTAAGGACGGTGTTGAACTACTGGACATGGACACTTTAAAGGTTTAAAATAGAATATTAAACGATAGTCTAATACGGCAACTTTACGGAAAAATGTTACCTCAAAGAAAATGGGGAATCATCTTCGAGAGCCCCGTAGGTGGTGGAAGGAGCGAGGGAACTCCGCCTACCATTCTTCATTTTCCAGACAAGTCATCCTGTAAGAACATGAGAAAACGCGATGCTGCAATAACCAGCTCACTCTCAGGTAAATGTTTTGGTTATCCGGGACAACAAGCACGTCATACGTCAGGAAGCACCGAGTTAATTTCAAACTCCAGCGGCGATCATATGTTAAGGGGCGTGTCTCCGGCTTGGGCATGAAGCCAGCCCCCACAGTGGTGACCTACAGGGGCGGGTGAAGGAAGGAGTGTGGGGGTAGTACAACGTGCTGCACCAGACGGGGCAGCTGTGGCACGCTCTGACATTGTGACATCTGCAGTGTTTATATATGCAAGCCCAGCTGTTGCAAGGGTGGCGAGGCGATCCGTCATCGTAATACAGTGGGATTATTAAAACGACCCGGTTAGTGTGTATGTGTGTATGTACGTGTGTGTGTGTTGGTCTATGATGAAACTGACCGGGAGAAGTGTTGCGTCTACCATGATCCACCCTGCTTAACCTGGGCGCCCCTACTGATGAAAGTATGTAGACATGCCGAAGGTAAATGGAATATGAGAATGGTCCCTACAACGTTATGTGAAAATGAATCGTTAATCAGAGTATATGATGAGTTTCTTCTGAAGTGTTTTATAGATAAGTACCTGGTGGCACTCTGGAAACACCCTCACACGTAATCAAAGAACAGAAGTGTGACGTAATTATAACAAGTATAATTCCACCGACGGGTACATAAAGGAAACAAAGTTCTATCGAGGGCTTGGACGTGGTCAAAATAGATTATACTTTGGAAAGGAGTTTCTCAATGGTCGCAGCAGAGAGGCTAGATAATGTGGTGTGTAGAGTGAGCAAACCATGACACAGTATTTTGCCCTGAGACAGACGACCGGGGTAGGGTTACACTGCTCACTCGCAGGGAAATATAGATTTCAAGATGTAAGAGTTACACGAGGCGTGTGTGCGGTCCAGTGTTACGAGAGTGTGGGAGATAGTGAGTGTCTACAGGTGTGTATGTGGGAGACAGTGAGTGTCTACAGGTGTGTATGTGGGAGACAGTGAGTGTCTACAGGTGTGTATGTGGGAGATAGTGAGTGTCTACAGGTGTGTATGCCAGGATGAGTTGAGTTATTTGAACGTGCAAGGACGGTGTGTTCACATCTACAGCACAAATCGCAATTCTTAATACTTTCTATATTCACTGTGTGTCCACTTGCTCATGGTAAAGTATATATTCAAATCTCTTGTAACTTGTATGGCTTACTTTCAGCCTATGTTACAGTTACAATTAGTTCCTCATTTAAATAATCAATGTCCACATTGCCAAAAAGGATTTTAAACATTTAAAATCTTGAAGTCATATATTCTCTTGACTCTTCCACTGAGCAAATATACGATTGTCAACCTTCTCGATGTAGTTCAATTCCTTTCGCTCAGAATCCACCAGTCGCTCCTTACTAAACCTTCTATAGCAAGATCCAGAGACTACTTCCAATCGTGTCACCAAATCTGTAAATCCCAATTGGACTCGGGTCTAATATAATGCTATGTATATTACTGTGCTCTGAACATCTCTCTCATCATAATGCCAACGGTGACACAGACGAATAAATGCTTATCTTGCTCCCATAATACTGTCCGACGTGTTTGGGTTAGGAAGCTGCGCATTATGTCGACTCCCAACGGTCTATTTCTCTCTCTCTCTCTCTCTCTCTCTCTCTCTCTCTCTCTCTCTCTCTCTCTCTCTCTCTCTCTCTCTCTCTC